>CABHPQ010170269.1:0-20975 GCA_902168405.1 Peromyscus aztecus
GGGGGGGGGTAGTTTTCTGTAGATATAGGCCACCTTCTCTGAGGCCATCAGAAGATGAAGGCTGGTTACAGGTCACAGACTTATGATCTTATAAACTTTAGATGAAAAGGAAGGACATTGAACCATATTCCAATCCCAGCAAGTCACTAGCATAGGGCAAAAGGTTTCCAACCTCAACTGTGATAGTATTTCTGGGGATTGAGAGAGGCTCCATGCATGTCTGCAGTGGGCTGTGATAACATGGCACCTGGAAGAGTAAATCCAGGTCTGTGGTTAATTTAGAGGCGTGAGTATAGATGGAAAGGAGGCTGGTGAGGGTCCCAGGTGCAGCGCAAAGGGAACAGGGATTTACTCAGTCGGTTGTTTACTTAGCCTTCCATGTCTACTTTGTGCCAGCACACAGGAGTAAGCACAGAGGATTCTAGAAGACTACAGGGGGTCCCAAATGTCCCTGGCCTCACGAGGCTTACAGTCTATGAGTGTCAGGAGTGGCACAGAGAGTCCATCTGAGACAGAAGAGAGAAGGGGACTTTGACAGTGTGCCCTGGTGTCCCGGCTACACGGTACATGAGAGGAGGGGGACATATACAGGGAGAGGATGAGGGCTTTAGCCTGCAATATTGGGCATTTGGTGTCTTTGTGATTGAGGAAAACAAATCTCACACTTTTAAGTAAGTTGGGACACATTCATAATTAGCCTGGAGTGAGTTTGGCCCAGTAGCCATAGGTTGAAATTGCCTGCCAGTAAAGCTTCTACGCTGCAACCTTGTTCAAATGTCATCGGCAGGATTCATAGTCTGTACTTCTCTGCCCCCAACTGGTACATGAGTTGTAGGGTACTATGATTGTAGGGAAGGATGAGCATGTTATTTATAGGCATTTATGTGTATCTGTGTAATGGGTGTAAACTTCTGTGTACGTGTGTACTTGTGTGCATGTGTAAGTGCCTGTGTGAGTGCCTGTGTGTGTGTGTGTGTGTGTGTGTGTGTGTGTGTGCATGTGTATGATGATAGGTACCCATGGTGGAAATGTTCGACCTTCTTTCTTGCTTTCTTAGACAATGTGAGAAGCTAGTTTGAGCCCCCACTCCAGTTTCTGTGTGTGGGTCAGGCACATGTACCCATGGATGCCTCAGCCCATATCCTAACCTTCTCAACCCACACTCCAGAATAATGGCCTGAATTCCAGTGTTAGACTTTGTAATAGTGGACTTCAAAGAGGAGCCTGACTGTGACAGCCATGGGCTGCCTCACGCAAAGAGGCCCACAGGGCTCTGGAAGACAGGACCTCTTGCGATCTGGTGTCTGGGCATTCCTCAAATCCTGGCTTGAGTAGAACAACCCCTGTTCTGTGCTTTAAAGTCAGGTTTCTGCTGCCTTGCAGGCATTAACTTGGAAACATTTTCTGTGCGGGGATTTAGTCACATCCTTACAACACTACTGTAATGTAGTAACAATAGAGCACACTTCAAAAGACACAAATGTGGGTTGGTTTTCTTATTCAGAATTTGCTATTTTTGGTGAGCCAGGCACTTTTTACTGCATCAGTGACTATAACGTGGTTCACTCCCTGAAAATCAAGTAACGGGGAGCTGGCCACGTGTTTCTGTCACAGACCGCGTTTTGGTTTGCATTTTGAAGTGTTTTTATGAATTGGGTTGCAAAACTAATTGAATCCGAGATGAATTTTGCTCAGTAAGTTGAAGTATTTTACAAAATAAAATTACCATAAGAAATTGATCTAATTATTTGGAAGTTTCTAATACAAAACAAAACAAAAAACTAATACTGTGTGTGTGTGTGTGTGTGTGTGTGTGTGTGTGTGTGTGTGTGTGTGTGATTTTTTGTTTTTTTTTGTTTGTTTGTTTTTTAACTTTCCAGAGAAGGAATCTCAGAAATAGCTCCTCTTGGCAAAGAAGAAGCTTTTGTTTAGTTATCTCTTTGGAGATGCAGCTCTTAGCTTGCAAGAACACAGCTTCAGGGCTCTGTTCAGGGCTTGCTTTATTAGTGAATGGTGCTCGTTTATTCCAGTTCCTCAATACTGCTTTTCTATATGGAACACAATTGCATCATCTACAGCCATCATCGTTGAGATGGAAACATTATGTTTTGTCTTGCTGCTTGAATCTTGTTTGTCCCAGACGTGAGTGGCTCATTGGTGGGGGGCGGGGGTTGATGCTGGGGGAGCACTACTATGTGTCCTCACCATAACAGACAGGCTCTCAGCCTAATTGAGATCAAACTCTTTCTGCTTCCCAGAGAGTTCTTGGAGAGCCAACACTGGCTTTTGTATGCCTTACATAAAGTCTGAATCTGCTTTGATGACTCTGAGAGTGTAGAGATGGGAAGAGAGTTTCTGTTGTGTCTGGAGGAGCTTTTAGGGAAGGGATTACTGTGATCGTCTATGGCTGTGAAGACCATACCCAGATGCCTTCTTGTCTCTGAAGTTGATACAAGCCTGTTTCCTCCCTTTAGTTGATGGTTCCTCTGGTCCTTCCAGATCCACCATGCTTTCCTGACTGGAGTTTATCTCTATCCCAGGGGTGACACCATGGGCTGCCCAATCCCTGCCTGTAGCCTGCCCTTCCATATCCCAGGAGTCACGGAATTTCTCTGTAAGCAACGTTCTTGGGCAGCAAATACAGCTTCAAAGAACACCAGCTGACAGTCTGCCTTGCCCTCCAGAACAGGTCAGACAAATACACAGAGACGTCACGCTCAGCATGCAGACATGGCTTGGGGAGTCTCTAGTTCTTCTAGCCGCCATTTGTGTGTCCTGGATACAAGCCCTAGAATCCCATCCTCTGGCCGGAACCACACTGTAGACAACTGCTTCTTGAATAAAAAGAAGTGGAGAAAGGCTGCCCTCCCTTCATGCACTCCATAGCAATGAAAAACCTTATGATGTTGATAGCAAAGAGGCGGCTGGCTAAAATTGCCAGCCTGGATTAGCTAGCAGAGCTGCTCCCAGGCACAGGGTTGAAGGGAGCTTGCAGAAAGAGAGACTGATGGGGACAGTGCAATTGTGTTCTGGAAGGCATGGTGGGTGGTGATGGTAAGTCCCCGGAACTCCCTTAAAGGTGGGACTCCAGTTAAAAAGAAAGATGATAAAGCCAGAGGCCCACCTGACATCTTGTCCTACTTCACTGGGGCACAGAGGGCTGTTCCTGAGCCACAAGAGGCTGGGCTAGAGGAGGAGAACAGAGAGCCGCAGGCTGTACATGGAAGGAATGGGCAGGGAGGAGGGTGTCGAGGGAGCTGAAGACAGGGGAGCACAGCAGAATCACAAATCACATGGAATCACACAGCCTGAGGCAGGAGAGAGGGAGGAAAGAACACCCAGATTTTATTCCTCACTGTACCTCATTCTGTCCATTTGACAAGATCTTACATCCCTAGACCATACAACCCTGTTCCTTCACCTAAAAAGTAGAAATAATGCCTGCCTCAACCCAGTAATGGTATGAGATGAATTAACTTCCAGCGGACATGGTAGGTTGTACAGACATCTTTGCTACAGGTCTCTTTAATAATCGAGCAAATGCTTGCAAGATGAGGGAAAGAACACTAGCCAGAGGGTAAAGGGAGCTAAATATAACAACAAAGAAACTTTGAAAACCAAAATGCACATGGGCAAGTGGCATAAGATTTAGAAACCAAGAAAATACGACTTCTAGCCAGCAATGAGGGGCAAAGAGGAGCTGACTAATGCTTTCAGTAATTTAAATTTTCCAAAGATTTTTAATCTCTCTTTCCCACTGTGTCTCTCCCTTCCCTTCGACCTCTCTCCTTTTAAAAGGATGTTTACATGGTATGATACTGGGTCATTGCCTGGATAGCCAACAATACCTGTCCCTCTACTGATGGACAGTTTAGTTGTTTCCAGTAAAAATAGACTAAAGAAACAATTAACAATGGTATGAAATACAGACTTACATGAGGAGATGACCAGTACCAGCAGAATAGTCACTGTCTCTGGAAGGGAGGAAGCAAGGGGGCAGGGATGGAACATGGAGTTTTATCTGTATTTGTTTAGTTTTTATTTTTAAAGAAATCTGGAAAATAAAATTATAACAAGTAGTAATAATTTTAGTGTTATACGGAAGCTAGTTGTTTGAAGAAAGAGAAAAATATCTTTCATTTTTATTTATTTATTTTTATTTTATGTGTGTGCCTGAGTGTATGTATATGTACCACATGCATGCTGGTGCCCACAGAGGCCAGAAGAGGGTGTTGATTTCCTGCAACTGGAGTTACGGGCTGTTGCGAGATGCCCCATGTGGGTGTTGGGAACTGAACCTTGGTCTTCTGCAAGAGCAACAAGTGCTCTTAACTGCAGAGCTGCCTCTCCAGTCTCAGAGAGAAATATATTACAGCCAGATGTGTGGACGGGATGCTGGAAGAGCTGACCCACCAATTCCAGTTAAGAATTTTCACAGTGATGTGAAGCCACAACCCTGTGTATGGGACCTGCTGCTCTACCCCTGGGCCCAGTGACACCTAACCAAGCTATCCTCTGCACCTTCACCTCCTGTGAACACCTGTGTTAACAGCCCTCTCTTGGGATTAGGAGCCCAAGGAGATAGACATGTTTATGAGACCTCATTCCTGACCAGAACTTCCTTAGTGAATCTAAAACAGAGTAGGAAGGATCATGCAAACTCCTGCCTTAGTTATAACCACCCATTGAATAGCAAGGAGTGTGTATGTGTTTGGGGGGAGGGGGGTATCCTTTGCAGTCAGCCACTCCCTGATAGAGGTTCAGTCACAGCCAGTAAGCAATTCCATGTGACATTTTAATGCCCCTAACAGCCTCCTTCCTGGTTGTCTTGAGTTGACTGTGATGGTTGACATGAGACATGGGTCCATAAGCTAAAGTAGGTCTATTACCTTTTGTTGTAGAGAGCAAATCTGCATTATTAATTACAAACTGTATTTTGCCTTATCATTAAATAGAGGAAAGGAGACTGCAGACCTTCGACAGCTCTGTTTATTCTAACGGGCTGGTGCAAACTGAGCCCTACTTCGCAGATTTCCTTCGTAACCGAGGGTCTCGGCTGGACTCCTAACCCCACAGTTCTGACCTTTAGATGCAAAAAATACTTTTTGAAAGAAATTTCTTTAAAATGTGAGAAACCAGGATGCTAACATTGTGCAAAGCTTGTCAAATAGAAGAAAATAGGGAAGTGAATAGTCCTTAATCTCATCCGCCTAAATGTCACAATCAATCTTTTTCTCTCGCCATCAAGTTATTTTTCAAATAAATCCATCATAGGGCTGTAATCAAAGTACTATGGTCATCTGGGCACATTTCTTAATGTTTATACTGTAGTATTGTAAAATACAGTGTAAAATTATATAGTATAAAAAATTACACTATATATTACAGGCATGAACAAGGTGTGATCCTGCCTTGTTCTCTACATATGCTGTTACATGGAAATAAATTCAGGTTTATGGAAGAGTTCCAAAGGTGGTGGGGAGAATTCCTTCATACTTCGACTCAGTTTCTCCTCATGCTCACCCCTCCATAGCTGTGGTGCACGTTTGTCAAATCTCGTTTAGTAAAAGCATAATTCTATCGTTGAATTAATTGAAATAGTAATATCAAGGAAGCCACAGACTCTGTCTGGAGTTACTTGTTTCTGCACTAACATCTTTTTTCCCACAGGCAAATCCAAACCAAGGTGGCACATGTGTGTGACGCAACCCCAGGTGTTATCTGGGAGATGTAGTATCATCAACCTGGCTATTACCCTGTCCTGCACATTTAGATCCTCATGGTCTCCCTGCACCCCAAGAGGTGCTATGCAAAGCATCTTGCTGGTGCAGCCTTCTCTTCTTTTCAGACTCTCCCCTCAGGCAGCTCATCACACTTCTAGGAGCCAAAAGACAGGACAGAGTCATGGCTGTGGACGCCGCTGATCTCGCCAAACGGTCTTCCAACATGCCTGCATTCTCATTTGCATCCGTACCTGATTATTGGAAGGCAGTATGTGCATGTACTCTTGTCAACATTCCTTACTCTCACTTAAACATTTTGGCCTAATTTAATAGGCGAAGCCAACATTGCCAGTTTTTAGAAATCGTTTCTTTCATAACTCACAAATTTGAATATTTCCCTGTGAGTGTTTACTGGCTATACTTCTTGTTTGAGTTTTCTCTTCATATCTTATTTATTAAGGTTTCAGTATGTTTTCTCATCAATATTTATGCGTTTCATAATAAAGATATCCCATGGCCTGCCATTTAGCAGCAATTACTTACCCCTCAATCTGCTGGTTTGAGTTTTCCTTTTGTGATTTCTGAAACGCGTCATGAAAGTTTCATGATTTAGAATCAACTTGTTTTCTTTTGATTTATTTTTTAGCCTCTTTTAAGCTTAGAAATTTCCTCTACCAAAAAATAAATATGACTTTGAAATCCAAGTACATCTTGTCCTTTGATTTCCCAGGTGTCTCAGGTTCGTCTGAAATCGTTTTGGTATTTGGTCCAGATGTCTGACATGGCTACCTCTGTGCACACTTCTACCTCCATAGGTGGCGTCCAAAGGTCATTAATGTGTTTCCAGCTGACTGGGGGCCATATGTTCCTTTTTCTCTGTGGCCCCAGGCTGAATCCCGGCAGCCATCCTGAATCCTTCCTCCCCTCCCTCTCATGCATAGTCAGCTGTCACTCCCAGACTGGTGGATGTGGGTTAGAGACACTCTTCCTCAACTGGAGGAAAAACAAGATGTTGCTTCTTCTGTCTAGGGCACTTTCCTGACTCACATTTTGTCTGCCTCGTTCTTACAAATCGGGCAGAACCAGGTATGTGTTTGCTGGGTGCAACAAAATTGCTACATTGTCCCCAACAGTAATGGTCCTTAAACCCAATTGCAATGTTTTGTTAACTTGTTTGTGGGCCCTCATCTTTTTATCCTGACTGTGACCTCACTCACTGACCCAGTCCCTTGTACATTTAGGAAGCTCAAGTTATATTTGTTAGATGTGTTGAATGAACAAAGAAATGAGTGAAAAGGACAATGAAATATGAGTCATAGCAATGCCTAGCGCGATTTGGTGTAAATTCTATCCAGAGAATATGACAGTAAAAAAGACAGATTGCTGGAATTTATGTTTTTATGATATCAAGATGGGTGCTGTGGTTGACATTTTCCCTATCCGTTTCACTTTCTGTATAGGAGCCATTACTGCAATGCAAAGACTTGGAAACAAACAAAACCACACACACACACACACACACACACACACACACACACACACACACACCTCCCCTGCAGTCAGCATTCTGGATATAAACTAGGTTCTACCAATCAAACATGCTCTTGGAAGATACAGAGAGCAAGGAAGGGTCAGAGGCCACTTCCCTGCTGCTGTTTCTGCCCCAAGGCCAGGTCATCAGACTATGAGAACTCATCATTCTTGTGTCTATTACTCTCCTGGATATCTAGAAGCAGCTGTGGTACCAGTACTGACAGTGGGAGAGTAGAGGCCTCCTGGTTCTGAAACTCTGTTTAGAGTAGAATTCCCGCCTCATTCCTTCTGCCTCTCTTTCTTTCTACTATCTGTCTGTCTGTCTGTCTGTCTATCCATCCACCCACCCATCCATCCCTCCATCCATCCCTCCATCCATCCCTCCATCCATCCCTCCATCCATCCCTCCATCCATCCATACATACATCCATACATACATCCATCCATCCCTCATCTATCTATCTCCATCACAATCTGCTTATCATAACAGTTGATGGAAACTACTGTACTCCAATTCTCTGACCTTCTACCGACTTCTGTAACTATCTTTTTTCCTTAAAGATTTTAGAATGTTTTCCAGTTTATGGACTGAACCATTACAGACATACAAGGAATATGACCAACTCCCCTTTTCCTCAACTAAGCAAGCGCCTGTCTCCATCAATCTTAACATTTCCCAGTGCATAGCGAGAAGTCCTGTTCCTATGACTACAGATAAACCTGCTGTTGGTTATCTTAATGTTTCTGAAGGAATGTTAAACCATTTCCACCATCTTTGTCCTCATTTTTCCAGCCTCCTTTGAGGTTGTCTAAGCATAGACCTTGTAACTCACCAATGAATTTGGCCTGTAGTGGCAATTATACAATCAGACCCAATAATAAAGTTATAGTGAGAAAATATTGTTGATTTGATGCCTAAGATCTTTAACTTATCAAAAGTTCTTACAAAACAATGAGAAAAAATAATTCAATTGACAAAATTTAAAAACACAAAGAAACATGTCCAAAAAGTATAAGATATTTAATTTTAAAAATTAATTTTATGAAGGTCTTTTTGTTTGGTTTGGTTTTGTTGTTTGTTGTTGTTGTTTTCTGAGACAGGACCTCCCTATGTAATTCCAGCTGGCCTAGAACTCATTCTGCTGTCTCGTCTATCTTTGAACTCACAGATTTGCCTGCTTCTAGCTCCCTAGTGCTGGCATTAAAGTCGTGCATTATCATGCCCAACACACCATTTAGGTTTTAGAACTTGGGCTATCACTCAGCAGTCTTGTGACATATTCAAGGCCTCAGGTTTGATCCTCAGAACTGCCAAAGTGGTGAAGGGAGCCTTAAGTTTTTCATAGAAGTGTAAGATTCACAGAAACATTGAGGAATGATCTAGGAGCTAGGTAGAGGCAGAAAGATCGTTGGCGATTAAGTTCCTGAATGTAGGTACCTGTGGGAAGTGGGGGCTGCCTCCTGGCCTCCTAGTTCCTGCTAAGTGAATCAGGCTTCCATTAGTTAGTCCAACTGAAAATGTTGAGTTCTGTTATTGGAAACATTGGTGAAGCAATTAATTATTTAATTACTCAAGAAAGAATGAGAATAGCAAGGTGAGAGGTGTCTGAAGACATTTTAAAAATATGTATGAAATATCAAATTAGCAGTATTATACCCAAGGTTAACAGCAACTGCCTCAGCTTTTCAAAACCACTAATATAACTCAAGTAATAAAAACATCTTAGTTATGGGGGAGATAAGAACATTGGTAAACAGCCTTAGAAGTAAGAAATTGGCCCATTTAAATAGACACACTAGATTTTTGTAAATTGCAAATATCTGACTGATAAGCCACAGAATTCTAAAGAGTAGTTAAAAGAAAATCACACCTGGACACACCAGGAAAATAAAAATTAAAAAAAAAATCAAGATGGGGGTCTCTCTACATCGTTTTGACTGGTCTGGAGATGGCCTTGTAGACCAGGCTGGCCTTGAACTCACAGAGATATATTTGTCTCTCCCTCCTGAGTGCTGGGATTAAAGGCATGTGCCACCACAGTCAGCAAGGAGAATCAGATTTTGGAACATTTATTCATTTGAGGGATGTTTGTTGAGCTCTGATTATTTCCTACCCTGTATGCTGAACAGGAAAGAAGTTTCTGCCCTCATGGAATGTTATTTAAAATGGTAAATTATGGGAAATAAAGTGCCTAATGATAGTGGAATGAAAAATACTGCTTATTATGGAACAAGTATGATATGGGAGTATTTACAGTCATTAAAAATAATGATTTTAATGACAGTAAATTAAGTAAAATGTAATATAAAATTATGAACGTGTACACGCAGGCATAATCACTAAATTATAAAGAAAATGATATATAACTAAAATTATATGTATCATGCACATACAGAATAAATTTTTTTCAATTGCATGTGACCAACAGAAGGTCTACTAAAATGCTAACTGGACTCATTTCTGAATAATAGAATTGTGTGTGTTCCAAATTTCGGCAACTTCCATATGTTGTTTTATAAGTATAAAATACATTATTTACGGTCATAACAGTGCTTAAGAAAAATAGTGTCCTAGTTTCTTTTCCTGTTGCTGTGATAAAACACCCTGACAAATGTAACTTAGAGGAGAAAGGGTTTATTTTAGGTTATAGTTCCAGGTTATAGTTCATTATTGGAGGTAAGTCAGGGCATCATCTAGTCGTATTGCATTCATAGCCAAAAAGCAAAAAGCTTTGAATGCATGCATGCTTGTGCTCAGTTGCCTCTCTCCACTCTTTAACATGTATTTATTATTTATTTATGTGTTAATTTATTATTTATTTATATGTATGTGAGTGTTTGCCTGCATGAATATATGTGCACCACATGCATGCAGTACCCCTTGAGGTCAGAAGAGGGTGTTGAATCCCTAGTAACTGGAGTTACAGGCCATTGTGACCTGCTATTTAGGTGCCAGTAACTGAGCCCAGGTCCTCTGTCAGAGCAGCAGCAAGTGTTCTTAACTCTCTAGCCATCTCTCTAGCCACCTTTTTCTCTATTCCCACTCAATTCAGTATCCATACTTGGGGAGTGGTGCTACCCATAGAGTATGGGTCCTCCTTCTTCAATTAACATCATTAAGATAAAGAGCGATAAACACACCCACAGTCCAATCTGGTGTAGACAATCCTTCATTGAGACTTTCGGGTGATTCTAGATTGTGTCAAGCTGATAATTAAAACTAGCCATGAGAGACCATATTTTCAGAACAATCCATACAAATACATCAGCTATATAAGCAGATGTATGTATATAATGCACACAACATATATGTTATAAGTAGATTAAAAACTGATCATCTTATTCAACGCTTTTCCAATCCTCATGGGAAAGTCATAGAGTTTGACCCATTCCACTGCAAACTGTAAATCTCACTTTGCTGGTCTCTGATGACCGCAGGTTACAGAATGGATCAAAGGTATCAGGCCACTTTGTCTATTAGCGGCAGGTTGGGATTAAGCAGTCAAATTCTAGTGAGATTGTCTGAGACAGATGTGGTGTATCAGAGGGCTGCATTGCCTTTAAGTATGATCTCTGTCTATAAGTGTGCACTCAAATCTTGTATAAATAAAACTGAAGATGGGCTACATGGAGCTTCTAACACAATCTCTCTTGTCTGGGGCAGGCAAGTTGGGGCCTCCTCTTGAGATCAAGCTGGGAGCCTTGAACTGTACAGCTTTCAACATCCAGTGGAAAACACCGAAGCATTCTGGTAGCCCCGTCATTGGGTACACAGTGAGTAGAGGGACATGATGATTTCTGTAACGTGTGTGTGTGTGTGTGTGTGTGTGTGTGTGTGTGTGTGTGTGTGTGTATGTGTGCTTGATTGTCCATTTTTGCTATGTTTGTACCTCCTGAACAGGTTGAGTATCCCTTCTCTGCTTGGGATCAGAAATACTTTAGATCGGGGATTCTTTTTCCCTTCAAATTTCAGAGTATCTGCTTAATACACAATTAGGTATCTTGGAGCTAGGATTGAAAGCTAAACCCAAAAATCTAATAATGGTTCATATGTACCTTATACATACATAGCAGGAGACAATTTTATATAGTTTTAGTGCATCTAGGTTTCCACTCACCACGTGAAGTCAGGTGTGAAATTTTATTGCTTATGTTCTGGTGTCATATCAGCAGTTAAAGTGCTTCAGGTTTTGAAGCAATTCAGAGATTGGTTTTTGCACTATAGGTACTCACCCTGTTTGTGGCCCCTCACATAAATCCTCTTGTGTTAATAACTATATCATTTCCTCTTGTGAGCTGGTCCTACCATTAATACACTGGGATCTTTCCAGTCTTTTTGCTGTGTGGCAAAGGGAAAACAGAGCAAGAAGAATTTGTGGTTTCTGTTACCAAGTGCATACCACCAACTTTAGATTATAATGCAGAAGCAGAGGAAGTCATGGGGAGTCACTGTGAAGATCCGAGTTGGAGGGGTACACAGATAGAGCATGGTGATGTTTAGTGACTGCGTCTGCCCCACCAAAGACTACAAACTAGGTTGAACAGCTACAATTTGCCACAAAGTTTGTCTCTGAAGAGTGTTTTCAGAGATGAGGTAACCTTAGAAGCCAGGGCATTTCAGACTTCTGAAATCTTTGTGACATTGGGAGAGCTGACCGTGTCAAGCCTACAAAGCCCCGCCCATAGCGTTGAGCATTTCATCTGGGGTGGAGAGAAAGCTGCTTATTCTGCTTGACTCCCGCCACTCCCTACTCTCTTTGTCTGAAGAACGGAGGCTATAGTTCATGGTTCACGCCCTCTGGTCTTCTGAAAGTGGGAATCTACTTTGAGACTGTCTTAGTTAGGGTTTCTGGTGCTGCAATGAAACACCACAACCAAAAGCAACTTGGGGAAGAAAGGGTTTATCTCATCTTGCCACTTTCAGGTCACACGCCATCACTGAGGGAAGTCAGGACAGGGACTCAAGCAGGGCAGGAACCTGGTGATGGGAGCTGAGGTAGGGGCCGTGGAAGAGTGCTGCTTACTGGCTTGCTCTATCTGTTTTCTTCCACACCCACAACCACCACCCAGAGTGAACAGGGCCCCCACGCATCAATTGTCAAACAAGACAATGTACCATAGGCTTGTCCAGGGGTCAATCTTATGGGGACATTTTCTCAACTGAGGTTCACTTTTCCAAAATGACTGCATCTTGTGTCAAGCTGACATAAAACGAGCCATCTACAAACATGGGATATGAGTGCCCCAAGACGGTTATATTTTGGGGGAAAGGGAACAACCTGAGTCCAACTCCACCCATCCTTCCTCACTGCGTGGGGCTTTCTCCAAGCCTGTGCAGACTTATAGTACTTATGGGGCAAAGTGACATACCTCAGTACCCACAAGCTTTCTGAATGTTTGGGAACCTTTGGTCCTAGGAAAATGTTGCCTCTATTCTCACCAGGGTCTCTCCTTCTTTTCAAGGTATTTTTCTCTGAGGTTGGTTCAGATAAGTCTCTCCAAGAGCGGTCACACAATGTACCTGTTGGCCAGGACACCCTAATCACTGTGAGTATTTCCATGTAGGCGGCAGGTTGTTTGGGACCTTAGGGAAATGCAAATCGATTCCTGGCTTGCTTCATGTACTCCCAGGTATGCAATGACGGCGATGGTTTGTGTTAGCATTCTCAAGTGTTCCCTGGGTGCGCTGCTTCGATGACATGCTATCTCCTTCCAGAAAGGCAGGCAGTTGATGAAAGGGTCCATCCCAGACACCTTCCATTCTTCCCTGAGTGAAATCAGCCACCCAAAGGCCTCCCCACTCCATTAATTCTTCTCTTCATAAAACTCAAGGCTGACAGTTTCGTAATCTCAATAAAACTTTACAAATAAACGCGACACATCTGTGTGTTGCCAACAGGCTGGAGACATGATGCAGAAGAAAATGATGTAATTCGCAATGTATATTCACGTGGTCTGTTGTTTATTTGATTTTCCCAGCCCGGCACCATATGTCGGCTCCTCCTGTTTCATGTCAGGGTCTTTCAGGATGAACGTTTTGCTTTTGGCTTCTTCCTGTTTCTTTCCTTTCTGCCCCTCCTGTCCATTCTGCCCCTTAATCTGCAGTCTGGAGCTTCAGAATAGCTCCATAAAGCATGGCCCTGACTCCTATGGAAACAACACTGTCATGGTGGTGGTGGTGGCACTGTCTGTCACTCCCATTTAATAAGTGCCTGCTGAGTACAGCACAGCCCGGAACCTATTTGTCATCTTCGGGAAGCCGCTATTACTTATTAAGTGTCTGTCACCGCTGAGCCCCATCCCTCCTACTTTATGTTTGTTTTTCTGTTTACTCTTCACAACTCTTCCATGACCTCATTCTACTGACAGGAATGCTGAAACAGAGAGGTGAAGTAACTCCCTCAAATCATAGATTAGGAAGAGCCCGCATCACTGCACACCTTGGCTGGAGAGCTGAGCCACAGACCTGGCTTATCTTTACTAAAGCTCTCACGACCCAGAAGGACTAGTTATGAATTTCACCTTGCTTGCATCCTCCTGTCAGCCCTCAGTCCTAAACTTGTCGGCCTCTGAAGCCCTCGGCCCCAGCTGGTGATTCTCTCTGTCCTAAGTTGAAAGATGAGGACCAGGCATTAGGGTGTCCTATCAATTTCTATTCCAGCATCTTGCTGATATAACCACTGGTGTGGCGGCTTCTGTATGTCCACTGCAAGATAACATGCAGTCCCTGTTTGGAGACAGCATTCAGTCTTAGAAAAATTCAGCCTGGCCTTCTAGCATGTAATCCCAGCTACACAGGAGGCTGCAGCAGGAGAATGTCACTTTAAGGCCTGCCGGGCTGCAGAGTGAATTGAAGGATACACGTATGGTACTTAGTAAGACCATGTCTCCAAAGCAAAGGAGAAAGAAAATGGGAAAGGGAAAAGGGGGGAAAAAAAAGGCTGAGGCAGCAATTCAATGATAGAGTACTTGACTAGCATGGGTGAGGCCCAGCATTCAAACCCCAATATATAAAAATAAAAGAAAGAAAAAAAACTTACATTTACCCTGATAAAGCAATTAGAAAACAGTAGAAGACCAGATGCCATTAACCTGACATTTAATAGACAGGATCTGAAAGGGAAAGATAAATATTGGCACAAGTAGTCAAGAGACAAAACTTGGAGCTGAACTCAACAGAGAACTTTCTCGAAAGTCAGATTCAAAGGAACACCATCCCAATGGGAGGCAATGGTTTGGACCTTAGGGATGGGCATGTGTGTGTGTGTGCACCTATGGCCGGGTGCCTGTATGTTTGGGTGTGGGTGAGGACACTTGCCCAGTATGCAGCACTGGAGATGAATTAAGGACTGTGCATCAATGCTATAAGCCAAGAGGACAGAGTGAGAAGGCTTGCAGAGTGGCTCTCCACGAGCTCAGAATCCTGTGCTACCACAAACCAACCAGGCAATCTTTCTGCCTCTCAGTCTCCCGCCAACAAAATAAAGATTCTAGTGCTCTGCAAGGCCACAGATAGTATCTGTGGTTCCCAAACTGTGTGTCGGAGTACCTCAGGGGTCTTCAGCAGAGCTTCTCAGGACACTGTGAAATATTTTAAAACTTTGGAGCTGGCAGGAAGGCTTGATGGGTTAAAAAAAAAAAAGTTGATGACCCAAGTTTGCTTCCTAAAACATGTAAAGGTGGAAAGAGAGTACTGACTTCACAAAGCTGTCTTATGCCCTTCATACATGTACCATGGCATGCATGCTACCACATGTATAACATGCACACACAAACACAAATAATAATAATAATAATAGTTATCATTATTAATAAGTCTTTCAAGGCAAACAGCAACATCTCTGTGATATGCCATACCCGTGGGCAGAGCCAAGAGCTCTGTGGGTTGAATTTAGCCCTGTGAATTTTTTCTTCCTCTTTAGTTCTCTCTGTTTTCCCTTCTTGCTCTCTTTTCAGGAACATCCTTATCATCAGGCGATTTTTGTATGTCTTGGGGACATTGAACCCCAACCCCAGCCCAGGACCAGGGGAAGGGAGTCCTCTTCACCAAAATGCTGAATTTTCCGCATCCCCTCATCCTACATAAGGCCCACTGTAGATAACTAATCCTAGGGTTAGCATGTGGGACTTTAATCATTTAGGAAAGGCTAAAGGGTGGAAGTCATTTGAATTCTGTTCTAAGATTATGGGAAGCTGATGGAAAAAGAGAAAATATTTAAACTCATGAAGAGCACACTGGGGAAGCCCCGCCCCAACCCTGAACCTCTCTTATCCTTATTTTAACTGCCCCAGAGTGTCCTTATAGTAACACAGGCCCCATCACAGAAAGGAAGATTGACTCGATTCTCCAGACTGAATGACAACTAGGGAACTAGGCTGACAAATGTTTAGTCTGATTTAAATGATACATTGAAAGGAGGAGACACAGCAACAGATAATATGACCCAAGTAACCTGGATGGCAGTGTGGAATGCTTAGAGATGGTTGGATAGTCTTCCTTCTAGAAGCTTCTGACTTGGTTAGCCTTTTACACCCACTTTATCTCTCATCTTAGAAAAAGAACTTGCAGTTCCACTCAGGAAAACAGAAAAGAAATCAAGCAAAAAAAATTTGATAGTATTTTCAAGAATTAGAAATGAAAATAATGGTTGGACTGGGGGGTTTTTTTTTTTCAGTTTGATCATGTATCATCAGTTAAGTGTTTGAGCACACAGCACTATATGTATATTTATGTATTTATAAATTATACATGTAGGACTATACTAATATATTATGTACATTATAAAATCCCACAGAATCTTAAAAGAAGAGATAAAACAGAAATGGAAAGTTCTGGTTTCTTCTGCCAGCTTAGTAGTTCATGTTGCTTACCTAGAGAGAGGCTCTGAGCACTTCTTTGGACTCTACTGGTCTGCCTGAGCCAGAGCATTGATTCTGTTCAGGTCATATCTAAAATTAGAGAGAGAAAACTCAGGAATCAGAGGATTTGTTTTGAGTTCTCACTCTATCGGTTGAGCAGAGGTGACCTTCAGCAAGGTCACTGAGCTCATCAGAGTCTCTTTGACTGCGCATGGGTAGGTTAGCTTCCTGACTGGAGCTACAGTGGTCGATAGAGGGCATGTAGAAAAATGTCTGAGTATTTAGTGGGCAAACACCAAGGTTATAAACTCTCTTATGCTCTTCAGGAGAGATTCCACACAAGGAAGATTTTTAGCCCCAGGTTTTCTTCCAACCCACCATTGATCATTTCTTTTCTTAGGATTGTTTTTACACATGTGGTGTGTGTGTGTGTGTGTGTGTGTGTGTGTGTGTGTGTGTGTGTGTGTAGGCATTAGATCCCTTGGGTCTCATGATTGCGCAGGTGGCATTGATGAGCTCTCTCTCTCTCTCTCTCTCTCTCTCTCTCTCTCTCTCTCTCTCTCTCTATCTCTATCTCCTGCCTCTCACCCCACTGTTCTGCTAACCCTTTGTACCCTCATCCACATGGTCTGAAGTGACTAACTGCCACAGCCATGTTGTAGCCAATGAATGAGGAAAGGGGGAAAGGGAATATACGCCCTTCCTTTTAAGGGATAGCTCAGAAATCGGCTTCTGCATTTTCATCTATGTGTGGACCAATTTTGTTCATGTGACTACGACAGAGGAAGGGAGGTTGGCCATCTCTTGCCATGGTCCAGCTGAACTGCAGTGATTCTATTATGAATGAGGAGAGAATGAATATGAAGAAATAGAGTCATAAGATCAAATTGTGGATGGAGTTAGTACTAGGGCAATAGATACAGAAAGGCGATGGAACTTTGGACAACCAGAGACTAACCTTAGATATTAATGTGCTATGTCTGGCAGAGAGGAGATTGGAAAGACTAAGTCATGGAATGTTTTATAATGGTAGCCAGACCCCACTGTTGCTTGGGAGAGCTTCATGCTGATTAATCTGGTTTCAGCATCTATAAAGTGGGGAATAATAGCACTGACTTCTTAAAGATACTGTATGGATTGGAAGATGCACTGGCATGCCAAGAGCTTATAAATTCCAAAATACTACATAAAAGCATTTGGCTAAACCAGCCATGAGATGCAAGTGTGATATCATGGCTATCTGAGAAGAGGTCAAGAGTCTTGGGGAAGAGATAACTTTGTTCAGTTACTTGAACTCTCTCTCTGAGCTCAGTGAAATAAATGACTTGCATTTTAAAATCCCCTACAGATGTGAGTCAGTGGACACAGGTTAATGGACAGATGTTCTTGGTGTTGTAGAGAGAAACGATGTAACTTTCGGAAGTGATTTTTGCATTTCACAAAAGAATAGGCAAATAATAATCAGGGTTATCTTGCAGCACCCAACTTTGCCAAAAAAACACACACACACAAGAAAGAAATTGAAAGGGAGTTGTTAGGGAGGCTGCTGGATTCACTCTGGCTTCTCCCAGAAAGCATCTTCAATAGAAATGAAGTGCAAGAGAGAGGAACATCTTGGCTTGTTTTCAGACTTCAACAAAGCAACAGAACACAGCAAAACCTTTTTTACTTAGAGAAGAACGCAGTCAACATTTTCTCCAGTTTCATGAAAGGCTCAAGTGGCAATTATAGGATATCCAAGGACAGATGTATAAAGATTTGTGGAATTGCCTGGTAGTTTACTAATCATTCCACAGATTTTCACAAGTTAGCAATATTCTGAGAAATTCTATCTAGGAGCAGAAGAGATGACAGTAAGTCACCGAATCCAGTTCTTTCTTCATGGCCCCAACTTCTCAGTCCTCTTGACCCTCTCACAGGCCATCTGGCTAGCATCTCAGCATGAGAAATAACGGGCTGGAAACAGTTGACCTCTGCTCTCCCCATTTGAGGGTTGCACTGGTCTTCCATGTCTAATAAGCACTTTGAGTGCTTGCTAATGCATATATGCCATGTCTATAAATATAATTTTTCTTGGTTTTTATTTGTGATACACTTACACTTTTGATGTATGAACATTCATGTTCACAGTTAAATAATAATCTAGAATTCAGTGTCTGTAAGTACTTATTATTGATTTAAACATCACAATACTTTTCAGTATAGATATGATTCATTTAGAACTCAGGTTTTGGAGTCAGAGTGAGGAGGGCTTGGATCCTTAATTTGTCACCTACTAAGTATATGTCCTGATAAAACTGAATTAAATAAGGGTATATGCTCAAAGGCAAACACATAGGCCAAATCAAACATCCACAAATGGCAATGATTAATAGTTAAATTTGGTATCAACTCCTGACAAAATCAGCACTAGTCTATGAAATAACATGACTTCCCTCCGTTTTCATATATTATGATGACTTCCAGGAGAAAAGAATCCTACAGCAAAAGGCTGTAGAGCATTCATTTGGTTTGAAAGTTTTTCTGCTCTTTGGGACAAGCTTGGGGTGTCAGCTGAGAGAAGAGTAGAACTGAGGTCTTGGACCCACACGATCCCTCTAGACTCTGTACCTTTCAACTTGACCTAAACCCAGGCATAGAAAGTAGAGTTGGGATTCTAGGAAGTGGAGCAGGAGGGGCACTGTGGACACAGGCCTCAAGTTCAGCAGAAATTCTTTGTGAAGGTGTGTGTAGGAGGGAGAGAGAGGGTGGAGAGAGCACACAAAGGGGAAGACTAGAAACAGACACCTTCTGGACTGCTATAGCACTGGCCTGGACAAGACTAAGGACTCTGAGATAGAAATGGAGGAAGGAGGCGGGTCTGAGGACTTGCATGGTGGTGTGCAGAGGATACTCAGGACTGCAGAGCCTGGAGCGGGGGTGCTGTCTTTGCTTGTTTTGTGTTGCTACAACAGAGCATCATGGGTAATTTATAAAGAGGAGAATTTATTTGGCTCATATTTCTGAGTGCTGGATGTCTAAGAACATCACAGTCACACTGTTCAGTATCTGGTAAGGGCCTTCTGCTGCTGCATCCCATTGTGGAAGGTGAAGAAGCCCAGAACACGGGAGAGTGAAAGGGGATCAGCTCACTTCTATTTATACTTTTCAACATCTGTCTGTCTATCTATCTGTCTATCTATCTATCTATCTATCTATCTATCTATCTATCTATCTGTCTATCTATCTGTTTATTTTTGAGACAGGTTAGCTGTAGCCCAGTTTGGCCTCAAACAAACTACGTCTGTAGTTGAGGATGACCTTGGATTTCTGAGCCTCCTGTTCCCACTCTCAAGAGCCAGTTCCTTCAATAACTAGCCTACTCCCACAATAACTAGCCTAGTCCCACACTAAGCAATGGAATGAATCCCTTCTTGGGGGCTCTGTCCTCATGATCTAATCACCTAGGACTTTGCTCAGTCTCTAGCACTGATGTACTGAGGATTTGAGTCTTTATTAGATGATGAGCTCGAGGGGGATACATTCAAGCCATAGAAGGCACTATTGATCATGATGGAGGGGTCAGTAGTTGAAGCTCTTTTCTTGATGAGGTAATCTGCTTCTCTGGGACATCTTGGCTCTTGATTTCTTTCTTTCATTTCACTACAGTTCACTTATTCATTCATCAAAAACCCCACATGAGCCCTGGAAGCGTGTCTGGCAATGCTATGCTCAGCTCTGTGATACCAGGGAAATAGAAAGTTGCATCCCGTCCTCACCCGGATGGGGAGAAGGTGACAGATAACAGGCAATTACAATACAAGGTGAGTGGTGTTAAGATGGAGGCCCACCAAGGACACCAGGGAAACATAGAGGAGGGGCATCTAACCAGACTGGGGGACGGGGGAGAGAAATGAGGTAATGTCTCAGTTGAGTCATGAAGGATGGGCAGGGTGAGCCAGGCAAGAGTAGGGAGAAGGACATTTTATGGGAAGGAGCAGCAGGTTCAAAGGCCCAGAGGCAAGGAATTGAATGGCATAAGTGTGATCCTTGCCAAGTTCTTAGGTGTGACTGGCATGGAGAATGCAAGAAGGGGCAATGGTATAGATGATGTTAGAAGGATGAACCAGGGGGACACACATAGACTGTTTTAAGGGAATTTTTAAAGGGTAAAGTGATAGGAACTGATTTGAGACTTAGGAGGGTAACTTTAGCATAGCAGCATGGGTGGGGTCCAAACTGGAGTACAGTCAGTACGTGTGGTAATCAGAATCAGCCCATTGTCTTCATTATATGGGCTTAGACTTAAATGACTATTGAGATAGGAAAACATAGACAGATTCCAGTGATGTGAAGACAGTATCATCGACTACACTGATAATTGATTGGGTAGTGGGGACGGAGGAGAATGGATATGTAAGCATCAAGAATTTCTGGCTTGGAAATTGAGAGGAGGACAGTGAGTAATTTTATTTAATTTTTTTCTAGTAGAAAGAGAATTAATTGAGATTTAGTTAGGTATGTGTAGTCAGGGGTTAACAGTTGGTGTTTTAAGTGTTCATAACTGATAGGTGAATGCTTTGAAGCATTTTTTAACCTCCTAACTTTTCTTAAGTGACAATGAACGTTTAAGTATCTAACGATGTTGTGAATAAAAAAGATGTGATCCCAGCTCTCAAACAGTTCAGTGGTTTTCAGCCTTGCTTGAGAAATGGGAACAGTTCGCAGTGCAAGTGGATTGTTCCTTGTTCAAATGCTTCATCAGAGTTTCACATTTAAACTATTTCCGGAACCGTGTGTGTGTGTGTGTGTGTGTGTGTGTGTGTGTGTGTGTGAGAGAGAGAGAGAGAGAGAGAGAGAGAGAGAGAGAGAGAGAGAGAG
>CABHPQ010170269.1:20985-33806 GCA_902168405.1 Peromyscus aztecus
GAGAGAGAGAGAGAGAGAGAGAGAGAGAGAGAGAGAGAGAGAGAGAGAAGGTAAGATTCAAATAGCACCCAACTACAAACACTAATCACTTACGTCTCATCCATACTTTATCACGTTTTGAAAATAATTTCATGCAATTTTCTTAGTTCACCAGTGCTCTTGTCTGACTTGTCACATGTATAATTTTTGACTTCTGATACCATATTGGTGTTGGAAAAACTTTGGATTTTGTTATTTTGGACTAGAAATGTTCAAGCTATGTGTACATAAGGGCCAAGTTAGTGGCAAAATATTCAGCGGGTGTGATTACCAGGTCCAGAAAGATGTGAAGGGAAGAGTTGGAATCCTGAAGTGGGTGATGAACCTAAGCAAACAGAGGAGAGTCATCACAGACCCTGGACAGTGGGTATCACAACCTACTTCTTGAGCATGACCTCCATACCAACTACAGTATGGTATATAAAATATCCTAAATGCTATGATCGCTACGTGTCCACTACTGAAAAAGAAGCTGAGACTCAGGAGGTTTGGTGTGACTGGCACAGATAGGAAAGGGTGGAAGAATCAGGATTCAACACCAGAACAGGTTGGCTCCAAGCTGGAACACTTTGCACTGCACTATATTACGGTTTCTCTCTGATAAAGACAGCTGCACCTCCCACTTAGCACTGTTGTTGGGGACCAGCCTCTTTTCCTGAAGCTGAAGGGGCACATCTTCTTTGGCTAGGGCTTTCCACTTAGTGTGGTTCTGCCAGGGAGTTCACATGTGCATCCATCATTAGTTCTAACAGGTCTTAGGGAGCAGGAAGCAGCCAGCATCAACAACACTATCAGCATCATCTGGGAACTTGTCAGAAATGCAACAAATTCTTAGGCCATTCCTCATGCAGACCCCTGAATCAGACACTCTGGGAATCAAGCCCATAATTTACCTTAGGAGAGCTTTCTTGATGAGTCCATCACTTTAAAATTTGAGTGCCAAATTTCCATCCCTTATTCTTTGGGTACAGATCAAAACTCAAGTTTGCCTTGGGGCTGGCTCCTCAACATTGCAGTTTGCAAATGGAAAGAAAGACACAGAGGTATCCCTGAAAGATTCCTTCATGAGTTGCAGCAGCCTTCGAGCAGCATCTGAGGAGTGAACAAGCTCCAGCTCTGGGGCACAGTGTAGATTGTAATGAAGATTAACCCTCCAGACTTGAGAAATATATTGTAATGTTTTGCAAATTTTGTAACTGGGCCGAAACCTAATAGAGCAAACAGCCTCTGTCCCAAGCAAGTTCCCAGAGATCTCAAGATATAAACCTTACAGAAACTGTCTAGATCAGTGGTTCTCTGTAGCATGAATCTTAAAAGCCTTATTAATAAAATCAAACCTGAAGCCAGGTATTGGGGTGAATGCTGGAAGATCAGAGAAGTAAAACAAGCCACAGCTACCTCACCTTGCCAATTCCTCAGCTGATCCCATTTCCTCAAACTGGAAGCCTCTATGTCCTCATCCAAATGGATCTCAGCTGAACTGCTGCTCAAAAGCCTAAAAACTTAACCAGGCTAGTTGCTGGTCCTCACACCTTATATACCTTTCTGCTTCCTGCCATCACTTCCTGAAATTAAAGGCGTGAGTCACCATGCCTGGCTGTTTCCTGTGTGGCTTTGAACTCACAGAGGTCCAGACGGATCTCTGCCTCTGGAATGCTAGGATTAAAGGCGTGTGCTACCACTGCCTAACCTCTATGTTTAATATTATGTCTGTTCTGTTCTCTGACCCCCAGACGAGTTTATTGGGGTGCACAATATATCAACCACAATTCTCAACCTTCTTTATGCTGTGACCCTTTAATACAGTCCCTCATATAGTGGTGACCCCAACCATAAAACTATTTTGTTGATACTTCATAACCATAATTTGGATCCTATTGTGAATAATAATGTAAATACCTGATATACAGGGTATCTGATATGTGATCCCCAAGAGAGTTGCAAACCCACAGATTGGGAACCACTGGTCTAGATTGTTCAAGTAGAACTTCTAATTTTGGGGACTTTTCTTGTTTGATTACTGACAGGAGGAAGTGATTGGAGATCTGAAGCCAGGCACTGAATACCGAGTGAGCATAGCTGCTTACAGCCAGACTGGCAAAGGGAGACTTAGCTTTCCTCGGCATGTGACCACTTTGTCTCAAGGTAAAAATAGGCTCAAATTCATTAATAATGGGAAGGGGCTTCCATTTACTTATGCATTCATTCAGCCAACAGCACATACCAGATACTGTCTTGGGCTCTGAGGGGCCAGTGGTGACCACAGTAAGCATGCCTCCGAGCTCTCAGAACTCAGAAGGATCAGGCAAGACACTGGCTGATTAGCATATAGTAACAGATTGATGAATGTGGTACCCACAAGCTGCAGGGATGTACCACATAGGGATGCAGGAAGAACTCACTGAAAAAAAAAATAAAGAGTGAGACTAACAGATGAGCAGGATCAAGACAGAGAGGAAGAAGAGAGAGGAGAAAGACCCAGTAAATGTTCATCCACGTGGTACAGAGATGGACACTGGAATACAAAGCTGAGTCCACTGCGGATGCTGTTCACACTGTGCTCTTTGTCAGGAAGTGACATTAATCTATCTCCACGCTGTATTACAAGAAGTGCTTAAAGTGGTGGAAAAGTCCTCCAGGCCTAAATGATAGTGTGCATAAAACTTGAAGGTATGTAAGTGTGGACATGTAGACAGTAGCACATACCAAGTGATGGGATGCTTTTTACATATGAGGGCATACCCCACATGTCCTACCACTGGTTATCAGTACACACAAAGCACACACACACACACACACACACACATACACACACATACATACACACACACGTACACACACATACACACACATACACACATACACACACATACACACACATACACACACACACACACACACACACACACTTGTTGAAGTGTTGGAAAATAAGTGGCAGTAACAATAGTATTCAGTTTCCTTGGGGGTGAGTACCAATTACAACATGGAGACAGATCAACGGTGATGGCAGAAGATTCTCGGGTACACATCATGTGTCTCAGGGACAGTGGAGCCAACTGAGTTGTTTGCCAGCCAGAGGTTCTGGGAGGAGACATGAAGACAGGAATTCAGTGAGTGTATGTTGTACAGTAAAAGCATCCGTGTTTTTTATTGCTTGGCTTGGGCTTTCAGGCCATACCAAATAAATACGTCCCAGTAGTAGAATGTGCACCTGTTTTTGATGTATCCAACCTCTCCATCAGTGGAGACCACCAGCCAAGTCTAGCTGTGTTTGTTGTCCTGCCTAGATTCCTGCCTGCCCCCTGAAGCACCCCACCAGCCACATGTCCTTGTGGTTTCTGATTCTGAAGTGGCCCTCTCTTGGAAACCTGGAGAGAATGAAGGAAGTGCCCCAATTCAGTCCTACTCTGTGGAGTTCATCAGGTAAGTCACAGGTCAAACCACGGAGACCACAGCTACTCCCCATATGATGTTATACAGGGCAGAGATCCTCACTTAACTCCAGCCAATGTGAGTTGAAGGTGGTACAAAGTCTTAGTGACCATGTTTGCAAGTGGGTCAACGTATATCCCTGAATATCTTTGATGAGTAGTCATTGGTGACACCCTCCCCTCTACCTCACTTCTTTTGTAGCCACTGTTCTGAGCTCTGGAGGTTCTGTATGCACTGCTACCAACAAGCTGGCCCGTATTTCAGGCTTGAAACTTGCCCTTCTGACTTTAAAGTATTGTATTTGAAGTAAATATTTGATGGTTTCTCTCAGAGGGAGAGAGAAGAACTCTTTACATACAAACACCATGTACTGTGCCTTCCAGAGTCAAACTACCTTGGGACAAGTTTCTGAGTTTGAGTTCAACTTTCTTCTCTCCTATCTACATCTTCAGTTTTTGTTATTCAGTTTGATGGACTGCAGACATTCATATAGAACTCGTGACTGCCAATGCTGCTTGCTGCGCAACTTTATTTATTTCTTTCTTTAAAGAAGAAAAGGTGGACAAAAGAATTCCCAGTGCAAGGTCTTCGGCCTGAATGTGGGTCTCCATTTGACTCTGGGTGGAAGCTGGGTGAATGGCATCAGTCTGCCCTCCATTAAAGAGGAGGGACTCCTCTGAGGCCTGGATGTTGTGGATTCAGAAAGAGACTCGGAAAGGCCTTATTCCTCGGGCTTTCTGAACCTGGGGCAAAGGGTCCTGTCAAGATCTGATGAGTTGTTTTTTTTTTGTCCTGACCTCTCAGTTTATTCCTGGGCTGTGGGAAACAGACATTTGTGTCTTCAGACGGGGCTTGCTGAATTCTAAGTGGCAGAAACTTGAAAAGATTGAAGCAACAACGTATCGGCTTCTGTGACTGTCAAGTCCAGTGGCAAGTCTGAATTCAGTGAGCACTAGATTCTTGCCGCCTCGGCAGTCTGTGTCCATCCATCTCTCTGCTTCATTGATTCATTTCTCAGCAGGCTTTCCCACACCCTTAAGTGTTGTGGTCGTCAAGCTTAGCAAGAGAGTATGGATTTCTTCTTGGACCCAGCAGAATTTTGATGTGCATTCTGGTTAGCCAAGTCTAGGTCCTTTTCCATTTTCCTAGCTCATCACAGTGGCCAGGGTGGAGAGAATTATGGGCTAATCAAGCACGGGCCGTATTGTAAGCTCTGAAAGCAACCATAGGCGAGGGGTTTCAGACCTGGAGTGCATAGGCTAAGTGTTCAAGAGAGGGTAATCCTCAAAGAGGAACTGTAGAACAACTCTTGGGAAGTGGCAAATGGATGATAGGGAAACCTGGAAGGAAAGAAGGGGAAGGAAATAAGGAAAAGAGGGAGTGAATAAAGAAGGAAGAGAGGGAAGGAGGAAAAAGGGAATGAAAGGGGAGAAGGAAGAAGGGAGGAGGGAGGAGGAGAGACACTATGGTAAAGATCAGACCAAGGCTCCTCCCTGAGAGCAGCACATAATCCTGCCTCTCAACATACTTGGTGGGCAAAGCCTGGTGTGTGCCTAGAATAGAAACGATTCTGATCCTGGTTCTAATGCAAGATAACTGAGCAACAGTTGGAGTTCTCAGACTCCAGTTTTCTCATCTAAATAGCCCAGGGGGGAATTTAACACATGGTTTATAATTCCACAAGTAAATTAGACAACACCAACAGAACAAAATGCATTCCTTTAAACTTTGAGAAATGCAAATTTTTTATCATCGCCTAGCAGATCATCTGTGTAATCCCCAGCAGGGTGGTAGCTCTCATTTACTGTTAGTTTTGCACTCAAACATATATTTTTCCAGCTCAATCTGCGTCTGATATGTTGATAAAAGGCGGAAATAGCAGTTTCCTAGTCTTGCATGCACATTGGAAGTGGAAAATGAAAATATTTGTCTTCAGAACCAGAAGATCCAGGAGAGAAAGTTGGTCCCTTAACTCTCCTGTCACCATATGGCCCTAGCCATGGCTCTTCCCTCCTGAGCTTCCAATACCTCTCAGAGTTTACAGTTCCCCCAAAGCATAGCTTGAGACAAGGATTTGGGTATAAGGAATTTACTTCAAGGCCATAATGAGAGTGGAGACTCTGAGACATGGAGAGGGGAACCTTAAGAGTGTGTCACTAAAAGTAATGGAACCTGTCCTGGAACATTGACTCTTCCGAAATATTACATGTCGTGTGGGTCCCAGGGAAGATTCGAACACTGGTAGCCATTGGGTTGAAACACTAGCTGTAACCCAGAGCAAGCTGGGTAACCCTGTGAGTTTGACTTTCTTTAGCCAGAAAATACAGATGATCACAGGAGGAAAAGACAAAAGTTATCTCTTAACACTTAGAAGCAAGGTCCACAGAGGACTTTTTAGGTTTTCACCCTGAGCCACTTAGAACTGATTACATTACCAGCCATTTGACTTGAAGGAGCTAATGTAAAAAGCACTAGAGAAATGTGGCTAAAGGAACCTTTTGTCACTGGTATCAGATGCCACTATGGTAGCCAACATCCTACCTCACCAACTGCAGGCATAAGAGCCAGAAAGACCCAGGTTGGATCTGTGTATGCTCACCCTACCCATGGCCATCCCCTCTGACCCACTGTCACTGTCCAGCCACCGTTGGAAGATATTTCCTGCTGTTGTCTTCTAACCACACAGTGGTTAGAAGGAGCCTGTGAGATGGCTCAGGGGAGCTTGCAGACGACCCTGATTCCAGAGCCCACATGATGGAAGGAGAGGACTGACTCCAGCAAGTTATCCTGACTCCACATTAGTCAGGGCTGCCATGAGAGCACGCTTGTGTGAAAGAACACAGGCGCGTGCGTGCTCACGCGCGCGCTCGCGCGCACACACACACAAACACACACTCGTGCATGCACACACTAAATGAAAAAATAAAATAAGGCTATCAGTTCAGTGTATGGTGAAGCTTCCTTCACATAGTCTAAGTATTTGCGACTCACCTGAAGACTCTGACCGCAGCTTCATCCCAGGTGGAGTCAAACCGGAGATTTAGCCGTCTTCATAAATAGGTGAACCACCAGCTTTCTTCTCAGAACTTTACTCATGCCTAGAATTTATAGCAATAACCGGAGGAATGACTGCAATATTTAAGAGGAACGTGGCCCTGTGTTGGTTTCTCTAGCCCTCAAATGTTAGTATTGAAAACATTTGAGAATTCTTTTATTCTCTGTTATTTTGTTGTTCTTACCAGCTGAGTAAATCACTGTTTCTGAACTGCATATCCAGCCCTAAAGAGCTATGCTAATGCAATCAATTTAGAGAGAATGGAAAACAGTGAAAATGCGCCCCCCTCCTTTGGAGAAAGTATTTAGGAAGTTATGGTACCCTCGTATAAGCCCTCCTTGGCAAATGGACCATAATTAGCAATAAGAAGGCTGCCTGGCTCAGATGTCAGCTGAGACTCCAAGTTAACAAATGATAGCCTTGTGAAAGTAAGAATTCCTTTTTATTACTTTACTTTCAAAATTGAAAATCTCAGAAGCACCTTGCAGACTGGCACAAGGTCCTAGAAATTCTGTTAGCCATTAAGGCCTCGGGCTTAGATGAAGGGGCTAAATGTTTTTGCAGAAATCAGACCCCAGGTAATACAGACACATCCCTTCAAACTTCAATTTTCCCTTCTGTGATGGTTCCTGGTGAAATCCAGGTTGGGGTGGCGGGAGTTGATATAAATTGAATTCTGATGTAGCAGCTTTGGGAGCCATTTGTAAACTGCAAATGAAAAAGCATGCTCTCCTCTGGCTCACCTAGACCAAACTGCCAGTCAAATTCATCATTGCCCCATTCCATCCATCTGTTCGTCATTTGATTAGTTTAGACCAATATGTAAATAAAGAGCAGCCAGAGAGCTGAAGGTCAAACAGATTTTTTTTAACGTGATGAGTTAATGGTTTGGACTTCACACCACAGTTCATTTTTGGGGGGAGCAAAATTTGCACAAAACTAGCTTCTAAGACTGACAGTGGAAGCCCCATTGAGTGCATGGGGCTTTCTCTCACTCCTGTCCTGTCGACCCCAACTGATCGATGGGATTGCATCTCTTCCCTCAGAGCCAAGTGCTTCTCTTGCAGTCTGCAGGTCTCCAAAAGGCCCCTTAGACAGAATTCAAGGGGTCTCTGTACTTGGCTGGAAGATAACTATAGTCTTCCTTTCGGCAAGTGAAACTCAGCACTGTCTTCATAAATCAATGACGATTCCAGACCCCAGTGGCACAAGCAGTTCCTGGGACTTTTGTCACCATTGGACTGGTCTTTTCTTATCTCATTACAATTGTTACACATATCTCAAAATAGCAGCTATGTTTATTACTACACTAAAATTATTACAGTGACTGAAATTCATTACTGGGTTCTCTTACTTAACATATGAAAATACCATACTTATTACTTAGGTTATTACTGTCAACATACTGATTGCAGTCTCATGTTTAAATGTATGTGCATAAAACCATTCACAGAAAGGGTCCATGGGTTTTGTCAGATAGTCACAGTGGCATAAAAAGGTTAAAGATTGCAATTATAGGCCAGGGCAAGCCTTTTCTTGAGGGACCAGATAGCATTTTTGCTCCACCAGCAATATGAGGTCTGTCCTAACTACCCCGATATACCACTGTCATAGCAAAGCAGCTGTGGACTTTAGGACCTCGGAAATGTGTTCCCATAAAGGTTGACAGCTGAACTTTCTTAACCATTGGCTTAGAGTATCCTGTCATTCCTGACATACTTTAATTTCCTCAAGCACCCCTGTTAAGAGCCTAGTGTGGAACCATCTATTCATACAAGCTTGTGTTGTTGTTAATGTATGTGTACAAATCATGGGCAAGAGATTTAGCGGTGACTGAGCTGTGACCCAAGCTTTTGGACAGTGTCGTGAGGGATGTAGACAAGCATTGTCCAGACTGGTGAGTGACGTGACAGGGGTAGAGACACAGGCTTTGGGGAATGTGTGCTCGACACCTGAACTTACGTTTAATTTTGAAAGTTTTAATTGACACATCAAAGTTGCACCTGTTTGTGGGGTGACCCAGTTTTGAAGGCGTCTGGGCAGGCTTCTTCCAGTAGCTAGGAAGGACACAGCACAGATAGCTGCAGAAGCGGAGGGAGGAAGCAATATGAAAGACTTAGGCTAGAGGAAGCCACTTAAGCAATGGCTTGGAGGCAAGAAGAAAATGTTCTCGGAATTGCTTAGAAAGCCCGGAGCTATGCGTGGTGAGAGGAGAGTAAGCGTGGGTCAGAACAAGCAAGGCATTAAGAGAGAGCTCGCTTTTTATCCTGAAGGGGAAAGGGGACCACAGAAAGTTTTAAGGAGGAAAGTGATTTCAGTATTTGCATTTTCGAAAGACCGTGCTGACTTCTCAAGGAACATCGAGACAAACAGTACAAAGTCCCAATGATCCGTGAGCTTGCAGCCTAGAAGGAAAGACAGAAAATTTAAAGAAATTATATCTGAAGATGATAATCAATGTACCAGCAGCACTGGGTTCCAGGCACCAGGAGATGTCAGAGACACCCAGGACATCAGCACGTGAGCTGTTGCTCATGAAGAATAAACCGGGAGCCGGAGATCCTCTTAAGCTACCAGTGAATCCAACATCCTTCAGCAAATGTTAAATGTTAAATCGGGGAATCATCATAGGTTTGAAAGAGGCCACACATTATCTGGTAGCACTATGCGCTTGGTCCACTCCATCTCTCTGGCCAGAGGGCAGCCTCCACTCTCCAGGCCATTGTGCATGTGTTACCATGGCCCCTGGAGGGTGGCTTTCTGCTCCAACAAATTCTGCTCTCAAAAACATTTTCCTCGCATGATGTAACCACCTTGAGTTAGTTTCCTCGTTCACGTCTGTAAGATGTATAAGCTTCACCTTCACCTCAGCTTCAGGGACACCAGTTCTCAAACTGTAAAAGATGATGGATTTGAAGATATTTGAACTAACTGGGGAGATCCTGACCAACCATTTTTCAAAAGGAGGATGCAATAGAATAGGAAAGAAAATATGAGAGGATGTCACATAGAGCATACACAGGGTTTGTGAAACTTGTTTCAGGTGTGTGAGTGTGTGTGTGTGTGTGTGTGTGTGTGTGTGTGTGTGTGTGATGTTTATAGGGTCACAGTACTCAGTGCATATTTTTCTGTGGGTCATGGAATCAATATAGATTGAGGTCAGGGGCAGTAAAGTAAGTCCAGATGCCTACCCTGTTCTGGAAGTCACTTACCACTTAAGCTTCCATGACGGATGACCACATTCCTCTGCTTCTGTACAGCCATTGCTGCTGAGGCCATCCCTCCCAAGGCGTACACCTTTATTCCTAACCGTTCCTAATTGACACCAAAAGGTTTTCCTTCGAATGGACTGCCATTGATGTCTGTAAGAAGCCATTAGACATCCCATTCCCACGTGGAAAACCCAGAAGTGTTTACACCATCATCACAGTATACAGTCTCTTGTTTCCTATGCTCATTACATCCTGTGCATTTAAGCCAAGCGGTACCCACCCTTTGAACTCTGCCTCTAGTGGTCAAAGACTGCAAAGTAATCAACATAGAAAACCACTTCCTGCTCGAAGCAGTGGTCCTTTTCCATAGCAGATGACCCTCAGAGTTCATAGTGAGCATGTGACCACTTTGAAAGTCCATATTAGTGCCTTTCCTGCTGTAGGTTTTGACTCTACAGTTTCCCCCTTAAGTCTATTGAATTGACTTGCTTAAGAAACTAACATGAGGTTATTGTTGGTGTCCTCTTAAATTTCGCTTAAGTTGGTTTACCTTTGCATTTCTATACACTGAGATAATTTTGGATTCTGTCACACATCTTATGGAGAGTGTCTTGGTTAGGGTTACTATTGCTGTGATGAAACACCATGACCAAAGCAACTTGGGGAGGAAATAGTTTATTTTGCTCATGGTTCCATATAACAACCCATCATTAAAGGAAGTCAGGACAGGAACTCAAGCAGGGCAGGAACCTGAAGGCAGTAGCTGATGCAGAGGTCAGGGAAGGGTGCTGCTTACTGGCTTGCTCCTCATGACTTGCTCAGCCTGCTTTCTTATAGAACCCAGGACCACCCAGTCCAGGAATGGCACCACCCACATTGAACTGGGCCCTCCTCCATCAATCACTAATTACGAAAATGCCCTAAAGGCTTGCCCACTGCCTGATCTTACGAGGACATATTCTCATTTGAGGATCTCTCCTCAAATGAGTCCTGATGGTGCCAGCTTGTGTCAAGTTGACATAAAACTAACCAGTACAGAGAGTCCGTGTCCCAAACAAATATCTCTATTTCTTAAAATTCTTTGGCTTGTTTTAAATATAACTCTTTCTTCTTTTGAATTCCAGCTACTAAGATCTTTGTTAATGGTTTTTAACTTGGCCATATAAAGTTATTCCTTCTTTATACCCCTGAGGATCCCTCTGGCCACCACCTACTTTGTCTTCTTCTTAACCTCTTAGATTGTTCTCAGAAACCACCTCCCACATTCCCTTTTGCCCATCTACCCATCTGAACTTCTCTGAGACACATGGGTGTTCAAGGAAGGCTAATAATTTAGAAACCCATTAAAATAACAATCATTAATATTTTCAATATATTTTTTTAGAGGCAGAACATCTAAAATTTTGATTATCTTTTCTTTCTTGTTTTCTCACAAGACCTTTCCAAGGCGTTTGCAGTCCAGTTTTACGTTGTGTTGGTATGGTTCCATCCTGCAAAAATCCTTGAAAAATTGTGTGTGTGTGTGTGTGTGTGTGTGTGTGTGTGTGTGTGTGTAGGGGGCGGGTGTGTGTGTGTGCACACTCATGTGCACGTGTGTGGGTGCTTGCACTAATACACAAACACCTGCATCTCTTGGGCATATGTTGGTTTATATGGACACACTCAACATATTAGCTAATTTTCTCAATTCTGTTGAAAAACAGCACTCAGAAACTCCTAAGGGAAGTAAATATATTGTGTCTCACAGTTTGAGGGTACAGTCCATCATGGGATGGAAGGCATGTGTGTGACAGCCGCTCTAGCTATGGTAACAGAAACAGATGGTCCCATGGCATCCACAGGCAGCAAGCACAGGGAGATGAATGTTGTTGCTCCATTTACTTCCTTTTTAGTTAATCTGGGACTTTAGCCTAGGGAATGGTGCCATCTCCATTCTTAGTGGCTCTCTTGACCTCAGCTAAACCTCTCTAGAAATACACTCACAGACAATACCTCTTAGGTAATTCAAAATTCTGTCAGGGTCATAATAGAAGTTAACAACGACATTCACCCATTTGTTTTCTTAGAAGTCTTCACTGAATAACATTGAGATTGTTGGTGAGATCCTGATTTTTAAAAGTCAGTTCAAATTAGGACTCATATTTTAACATGATTCTAATACCTTGAACAATCTTCTAAAGATAAATTTGGTAAATGTACATCAATTAACCACATTGTTAATGCAAAGCTATGGTAGTTCCTTTGAATGTGGGTCCCTTGACTGGGTTGCTGTCTTGAAATTCTTCTGTACCTCAGATATCTCATCTGTACTAATAGTTTCTTCAAGAAAACCAAAAGCTTAAAGTCATTTGCAATGCTGAGTGAAGAATCCTTCTAGAATTTTACAATTTCCCAAATCTTCCTTCTTCCCGTTTCAAAAATAATTATTTAGATTTCAGCTTTATCAAATCCTTAAAAAAATATAACTGCCACTCATTTTTAAACTTAATGTTTCTCTGCTCTCTATAATATTAATAATTATAATAAACACAAAAGTCCCAAAATGAAGTCAGATGTGGTAGTACATGCCTTTAATTCCCACATTCTGGAGGCTAAGGCAGATGGATCAACATTCAAGGGGAGCCTGGGCTCCAGACGTGGCCTTTTCTCAAACAAACAAACAAACAAACAAACAAACATGAATAAATCACCAGTGAGTTCTGGGATAAACTCAATGTTCTTTTGATGATCAAGTGCTCAGTTGGTAGGAACAAATGCAGAAAACCTTGTTTCTATATGGAGAAAGATGCCATAGGCTTGCTTACCTATTTATAGTTAATGTTATCCTGCACTGTACCCATCTTTTGTATAGATTAAACTCATATCAGGGACTTATTTATTCTTTGGTAATCCCACTTAGCCACGTGTACCTAGTGCTTAACATGTTACACCACACATATGATGTTATTTGGATTTCTCCTCCACACAAGGATTCTCCATTTCTCTGAACTTGTTCAAATCCAAACACTTTTGTAATTTAATTTTTAAAAAATTTTTCAAGACAGGGTTTCTCTGTGTAGTTTTGGTGCCTGTCCTGGATCTCG
>CABHPQ010170270.1:0-23185 GCA_902168405.1 Peromyscus aztecus
CCCCTCGATGGGAGTGATTGTATCTAGGTAAAACCTTACCTTGAATGAATCTTATTTTTGACTAATACCTGCACATAATGATCCTTCTAGAAAGCTGAGTGGCCTTTACTGGTCCCTTCATCATAATCAAATTCATAATATGATGTGGAGAACTGTTCATATTGATCTGTGTTTGGTCAGAGATCAAGACTGACTCAGAAGTAGTTTCTGCTTCATCTCCATAGACTTCCTCAGCTACACATCTATTGTGCTCTCCTCAGAAGAACAGTTGGAACCTTCTCTGTGGAGATGCATGGACTGAACCTTCTCTGTGGAGACGCATGGACTGAGATCACCTCTATTCTGGCAAAATGATTTTGAAGATCTTTCTTTTAAAGGAAGACTCTATTCTCTTCCAACATGAGTTTTCTTTTTATTAGTGTTTTTCTTTTCTGTTTTCTCTCCTTCACCCCTCCACATTCTTTTTGGAAGATTCTCCTCTATTACTGAGAGACCCTTTTCCCAAACTTCTTTCCCTCTCATTAGAAACAGGTCTCCAATTCTAACAGACAAGGTTAAATGCTATCTATCCCCTTAGGGGGATAAAAACCCTCATTTCCTAGTGTATGTTTTGTGGCTGAAGACTACAGAACCAGAGGAAACGGTTGCTGTAACCACATGCTGCTATGCGGAGCCAGCCTTCACTTGTTGGAACTCATGAACAAGGGAGCAGTGTGAGTTCCCACTGGTGTTTAGTTGCTTTTCTTCCAGAGAAGACTTGCAATTATGTTTCTCTATCAGTGTTCAGGTGGCTAGTAGCTTACTCTTCTTCGAGCAGATTACTAAATATATTACTATTTTGTGTCCCAAAGAACTAAAATTAAGCAAGAAAAAAAGTATTTCCATGGCTACACATCACTTGAGCACACCAAGGAAAATAGGTTTTGCATCTTGCTTTACACAGTATGCTACACCAGGGTTCAGACATAATTCTATTTGCCACAGTTACATTTAGAATGTAACTCCTCACAGCTGAAAGAATGCGGTGTTTACAGAGAGCTTGTAATTGCTGTAATTATACCTGCATACTCTGCTCTGTGGTGAGGTATCGCCCCGGGCAAATGAAGAAGCAGGTCATGAAGAAATTAAATCAGCTCCACAGAAAGATCTGAAAGCTTGAGCAGCTCTGGCTGTGAAGGCATCTGCAACTTCACAGTCAGCTTCTTGTAAAACAGCAGTTTCATGCCAGTAAGTATGCAAAGGCTCATTCTTTTTCTTTGGAGAACTCTGCAGTATGGTATAATACTTAGCGAGTATACAAAATCAAAGCCAATCCATCTAGCTGGGGAAAAGCCTGTATTTGTTACTCACATTATTTTTAGAGTTTTCTTCCTGCTAAAATTATTGGAATACAAAAACAAGGAGTGGCCAAAGTGTTGGGAAACTACCCTCAATTGACGTTAGCAAATATTTAACAGGTACCTATGAAACAAGCTGAGGAAGCGGAGATACAATTTAACCAGCCTCAACAATACAATAGTCAAGAAGGCCTGGGTTTGGAAAGCTTTCCAAGTTGACAGTAAGGCACAATACATGGCTGACCTTCACAGCACTGAGGTTAGGGAGAGGGTGGGGAGACCATTAGGAGCATGGGGGAGGGGTGATTGGAAGAAATCACTTTTCCTTAACTTGATTCCCATCTCCAATGGCCATTAAAGAGATGGGAGGCCAAGGAAGGTAAAAGTTGCTAGAAAGTAGCAATCCAAAGAGACCGAAGCATTGTGGATTCTGACCCTGACACTCACACTTAGGACATTGTGAAAACAGGTGGAGAAACGCCTTTCAGCACCCATTTGTATTTCTTACAAGCTATTTGTTTGTCTTGTAATGTTTAAGTGCCCTCTTTCCATTATCTCCATACCGTTGTGAATGGTGGTAAAAAAAGGAAATTAAAGTGCAAAGATTTTAAAGGAAACAAGTTCAATGATTTTTTGAGCAGATAGAATATGGGTAAGCTTATACCAAATCAACAGCAATAAAGGTAAGCATTTTTAAAAGATGTAATTAATAAATGAATTATGTGTGTGTGTGTGTGTGTGTGTGTGTGTGTGTGTGTGTGTGTGTGAGCATGTACTTGTGCACATACGCAGAGGCCAGAAGACAGTGTTGAGTCTATCAGAACTAGACTTATAGGTGTTGGTAGGACTCCTGGCCTGTTCTATGGGTGCTGGAACCCAAACTCTGGTCCTGACGATTATACAGCAAGCACTCTTAACCACTGAATTGTCTCTTTGGTTCAAAGAAACCATAAAAAATAACTTTATAAGTGAGATGCTAATATGTGTTAATGTATGACTACAGGCCCAACACAGTTCACTATTTCTATTTTACTAGGAAGGCCATTGAGGCATGCAACCTTCAACTTACCAAGTGACCTGTCTGATACACTATGCAGCAGGATTTCTCTTGCTTTAGAATCTATAGCCAACTACAGCTACTAGGCCTTTCTGACATTTTTTTTTTTGCAAGACCACTTTTAATTCTAAAGGAATTATCTATGGATGACTTTATTTCTTAGGTAAATTTACTTAAGTGTTTGTTTACTAGCTTTCTTGTTAAATATAGAAACTTGGCCACTGACAGATAAACTGATGAGAATGTTCAATTTGGTCCCTGCTGTATATGACTGACACCAATGACAGGTCTCACCAACAAAAATTCTTGACTATTTCTTATTCTTCTTGAACGTAGACTTGCTCTTTTATTTATATAATTTTTTACAACTGTCTATCATGTATCATCTATCTATAATCTATCTATCTATCTATCATCTATCATTTATCTCTCATCTATCTCTCATTTATCTCTATCTATCTGTCTGTCTGTCCATCTATCATCATCATGATCTATCTAGTGCTGTATGTGGATTTGGGTATGTATTCCTGCACATCTGCACATGCACCACAGTGTGCATATGGTGGTCAGTGGGCAAACTTTAGGCATTGGTTCTCTCCTTCATTTGGGTCCTCAGAATGACTTTAGGTCTCATCAATCCTGACATTAAATGCCTTTGCCTGCTGACCCATTTTGCCGGCCCTGAAGCATGCTTCTTGATTTACTGAAATAGCAGCCTGAGCGGCTTGTCATGGATATCATGAATGTGTTTGTCACACACCCTGGTGCTACCCAGGAAGAGGAAATGAGACCCAGGAAAGGAGGTGAGGCAGCAACAGCAATTCCAGCAAACAGGGGCAATATCTCCTGGGTCAGCAGCACCAAGCCATTCCATTTTCTTAAGGTCTAAAGCAAAAGATTCAACAGTCTCATCAATGACGGCCCTCTGTTTAAACTACCAGAGAGATATTAGCGAACGTTTTAAAGAGAGAATTCCAAGTGGGCAGGTATTAGACAGACGTGGGTTGAGAAAGAACAGATGGATAGGAGATAGGGCAAAGCATCAAGTAGATCATGCCTCTTTAATCTCTTGGGCACAGAAACTGTGTGGAGAAAGCAGAGAGAAGCCTCAATTTCTGCATCTGAAAGGCACTGCTCTGTGGCTTACATCTTTTGGTTTCTAGTTCGACAGTAATTTGATGCTCTAGGGAACATTTATTGACCTCTGCAAAACAGAAAGGCCTTATTATTTTCAGTCAACGAGGAGATATGGAGAAGGAAAAAAAGATCTAAAATAATGTCAAAAGAGTAAGAAACTTAGGTTTAACTGGGTAGAGGAGGAGACACAACTTTGGTTTTTGTTTCTTATGGATTCTGCCCTACTTTATGCTTGCTCTAATCCAAATGACGGGATGAAGGGGAAGCATTTGAACTGGGGGATGGTGATGGGCAAGTCTTAGTAGAATGTAGATTTAATTTGGTTAGTTGTGTAAAGGTACATGGTGTGTGTGTGTGTGTGTGTGTGTGTGTGTGTGTGTGTGCAAATGCAAGTGTCTTAAGGTTGATTTTCTCTTTGAATCTTCTGTAGCCAATAACGTGTAGACATTACCATAAAAGGTCTTTGTTATGAGACTGAATACATAATATTTTAATGGAACATGACAAAAATCAAAACAAAATATGGTTTTAAAAGTCCACAAATAGGACAAATGCAACCCAGAAAATTGGTTAACAAATAACTTATAATGGAAAATGGCTATAATCCAACCTTTCCAATTCATGTTGCTAGACACCAAAACATTTTCATGGTGGGTTTTCTTCTGGTGTTGGGATTGAACCCCGGGCCTTGAATGTGCTGGGCAGATGCTTTATCATGAGCTATATGTACCTGGCTCTTCTGGGTAGTTTTTCTGGACTAAATCATGCAGGGTATCAGTGCAAACATAGTACAGATAATAAAGGAAAATGAAAGTTTTCAATATTATGCATTAAAAATAGCAACTCACTCATTTTTAGATACAAAATATTGCAGACACAACTGGAGCCTCTTGTTTCTTTGTCTCTGTCATGTAGCATTTAATGTAGCATTCAACATTCTTGTGTGCTACTCTGTGTTCTTACAACTTCAGCAGGTCTAAGAGGGTGTCTTAAGCAGTAACTTTAAGGAAAACATTTATTCATGCAAGGTGTATGTACTCATGTGGCCCAGGCTGGCCTCAATCTCCTTCTGTAGCCAAGATGACTTTTATAAGCCTCCTGCTTCCACTGCCTGAGTGTCTGGATTATGGTTCTTTGCCATGTTTTTTTGTTTTTCTTCCAGTTCTGGGGATCAAATCCTGGGCTTTGTACATGGCAATCAAGTACTCTGCTAACTGAGCCACTATGTACTTCTGTGGTGATTTGAATAAAAAGGGTCCCCATAGTTCCATAGGGAGTGGCACTATAAGAAGGGATGGCCTGTTGGAGTAGGCGTGGCTTTGTTGGAGGAGGTGTGTCACTAGGGAGTGAGCTTTGAGGTCTCAGAAGCTCAAACCTGGCCAGTGTGCCCTGGTGTCTGAAGATTCAAATGACAAGGAATAGGGGGTAAATAAAAGAGAAGATGCCTTATTAGTACCTGCCAGGAGAGTGTATTTTATTCCTTGTGAGATAAGAAGTCACTGTATGCAATGCTGCGATGACAATTTCATTAAAAAGAACTATGGTGGGCATCGTGTAGACTGATAAATACATGTAGACCCAAGAACGTCTATTAGAGGGCGGTGCAAGTATCTGCGAGAAGGGATGAAGACTTGGCCTAGGGAACACTAGAAGCGATGGAAGGAAGAATCAGATTTTGGAGATTTGAAGGGGAGAAGCAACTGGGTTGTTGGGTGGACTGGAGATGGGGTGTGAGAACAAGAGGAGTCAAGGATGACTGCGATAATTTTTTCTTAAACTTCCAGAAAGAAAGATTTGACATTTTATATTTGATATGGTTAAATATCTACAGAGATGTTATAGAGAGGTTTTATGTATGTACATCTTAAACTCACTGGTTATCTCAAAATTGTGCTCCAAATTGTGTAACTATGTTTCATATTGTAGTAACAACAGATGTAATTGTCAATTATTTTCATTTCAGTAATCTGGTGGTATATTGTTGCCCTTATCTGTATATTCATATTTATAACCTACTGGCTAATGGTGTTATTGCTATATTTTTCCAAACCATCACAGTCTACAAATGGGCTGGTTCCCCATACAAATACCCTTACTAAGCTAAAGATCCATGGTGTATATTTGTGATTGTTCTTGAGGGAATGGGGATAGCCACAGACATTGTGCATGGATTTCATATGAATAATCTTGTTACTTTGGCTTCTGATAAGGATCCAGGTCTTGTTCATGTAAATTACTTGGAGGAACTGGAGGTGATGAGTTTTAATTTTAAAAAGAAAGAATTTAATTAATCATAATAGTGTATATTAAATAAAACTTTACAGGGCTAATAAGGATGATCTAATAGGCATCAGTTATGAGGAAGTACATCTGGAATATTAAACCATGTGCTGGATCGCTTTTTACTGCAGTAGGTAAATGTTTATGGTAGTTTGAATGTAATTGGCCCCCATAAGCTCATAGGGATTGCCAGTATTAGGATACGTGGCCTTGTTTGAGTAGGTGTGGCCTTATTGGAGAAAGTATGTCACTATGGAGGTGAGCTTTGAGGTCTTAAACTATATGCTTAAACTATACCCAGCATGGACACAGATTCCTTCTGCTGATTGCAGATCAAGATGTTTAACTCTCAGCTCCTCTCCAGCACCATGTCTGCCTGCATGCTGCCATGTCCCATTTAATGGACTAAACCTCTGAAACTGTAAGCCACCCCAATTAAATGTTTTCCTTTGTAAGAGTTGCCCTAAGACCCTGTTTGAAAGTAGTTTCCCTTTTCATATATGTATACATTTACCTTACAGTTTTCTGAACATGAAAGTATACAGGCCACTGTTCATAACTTGAAGGCTTAGCTTTCTTTACAGCTACTAAGTAGAGAATATGCACACTCTTTTGAAGTTTATGTTGACTAATGATTGTTAATGTATTGACGGAAAGGAGGCACAGTCATGAAGAACAGTGGCTTTCTTTATGTAGAAAATATTCTAGGAATATCACACTTACATTTTTTTGAAAATATTGGGAATGTAATTTCCTCCATGCCTCGATTTTTAAACATGGTGTTCCTCTCACTTCTACTTCTGGAGGTTGTCAGTGAACCTGAAATAGCCATTTAGTGGTGAGGCCTTCTTATGGATCCAGACCAGAGGATAAGGAATAAGAACACCTGGCTTACATTCCAGGCCCTGTGATTAACTAACCAGTTTTAATTACTTGATTCATTATCATTTAGTTTTGTATCTTAGGCCTCTTAAAATTAAGTGGTTTAAAAGACACGATTGTCATTAAACATCATTTTAAAAGCAGAAAGTGGGCCAGCCATGGTGGCACACACCTTTAACCCCAGAACTACAGAAGCAGAAGAAGGCAGATCTCTGTGAGTTTGAGGCCAGTCTGGTCCTACATAGTCCTACATAGTGAGTTCCAGGCCAGCCAAGGCTACACAGTGGAACTCTGTAGAAGACGAAGGAGAAGAAGAAGAAGAAGAAGAAGAAGGAGGAGGAGGAGGAGGAGGAGGAGGAGGAGGAGGAAAGGGGATGAGGAGGAAGAAGAGGAGGACTCACTTTTATAATACCAAGAATCATTTTGAGACTAGATTTTGCTATGTAGCTCAGGCTGACCTAAGACTCCAGAGTGTTCTGCCTCTATCTTCCCAGTGTTGGGATAATAGGCACGTACCACAACCTGGTGTCATGGACTACTTAACCACTCAAAAGTTGAGAGCAGAGAACGATGGAAGGTAATTGGTGTTGGGTGCCCTGTCCCTAGGCTCCTCTGAAGGCTGAAAAAAGGGGCCATTAAGACAGGATGTAAATAGAGAAACTGATGATGTAACAATCCAACTTGTATGAGACTGGAGAGACCACTCAGAGCTTAAGAGTGCTTGCTGCTCAATCAGGAGAACCAGAATTCAGATCCCATCAGGTGGCTGACAGAAGTCTTTAATGCCCTCTTTTGGCCTCTAGGGGCAACACACACACACACACACACACACACACACACACACACACACACGTGCACATACACTCACATAGACCCATACCCTGAGGCATAAGCACACACACATAAATAAATAAATGAAAAGAAATCTTTAAAAATTTTAAATTAAAATTGCTAACAAACAATTTACATGCCATTTAAATCCCACTTAAACATATCGTCTCTTTCCTTTACTTGTTGAGATCTTCCTAGATATGTAAGAATAAAGGAAAGAACGCATACCACTTTCACGTCTTCCTTGTGACATTTGTAGGTGGGAGGGTGTTTGTGTTTACAGTAGGAATGTCTTGAAATGACTGGTTTCTCATTATTATTCCTCTCACTCCTCCTTTTAGCTGGGGCTGCTTTACCAAATTTATTAGTTTGATAATGCTCATGCTTTTCTCCTGTTTTGTATTTTAATACAGAGTTTTACCATATAGCCCTGACTGGCCTGAAAGTCACTTTTTTTGGTCTTGTTTTTTTTTTTTTTTTTTTTGGAGCTGAGGACCAAACCCAGGGCCTTGCGTTTGCTAGGTAAGTGCTCTACCACTGAGCTAAATCCCCAACCCCCTAAAACTCACTCTTTAGCCAGCCTGGCTTTGAACTTCAAAGACATCTACCTGCCTCTGCTTTCCAGTGCTGGCACTAAAGGCTGGCACTACCACATCTGGCCCAGGGGTTTGGAGCAGTCTCTATTTAGGCCTTATTTAAGGATCTCTAGCTAGCAGCTCTGTAGCCTAGCTACGTCATTGTAGCAAGCTGTTTCCTTATTCTGACCCCAGCACGAAGGCACAAAGGTACTAAATTTCTGCCTCATTTCATCAGGACTGAATGTCTATTCCTTGCACACCTCTTGTGTCCTTCTGGAGCATGGTCTTGCTGTTCACTTGCTCATACTATTGACAATTCAAGTTTCTCACTGTGCTCTAGCCCTGACCTCTGGATCTTGGCACCTGCTGCCATATCGGCCAACGGTGCATTCTTTCCACTGGTCTGCCACCCAGCTACACCCTGTCCCCTCCCAGGTTAGCTGCCAAGGACTCCATACAATGTGCCTGTGCATTCAGCCATCAGTATCTTTTGGGATTTTGCCCATTGATTGCTTCAGATTCCTTGACACCCCCTTCTGTTTCCCAAGTAGACAATCAGCTACTTCTGGATCCTGAGAAGGTGCCCTGCCAACCCACTAGGTCTTACTAATATACAGGTCAGTATCCCAGACTGATGCAGGCTGTGCCAGGTTCCAATGCCCCAGTGTGAGCACTTTTTATTAAAGGTTTTCTTCCTTACACAAAATAGCCTTCACAGAAGATTTTCCATCAAGACCATCGTATGTCTCATGTGATCAATAAAGTTTAATGAGCTTGGGGTTTGGTGTGCTTCCAAATGCATGATCAAGATGATCACGATCCCTAGAACAGGAATTAAAACAGAACATCCTAACTCATTGTGCATTTATACTCCTCTTCTGAAAGCAAAATAAAACAAAAATGAACTCTAAAGGATACAAAATGATCAGCTAACTGAACAATGGGCAATGCAGCATCTTGCCAAAGATTTAATGATTGCAGAAAGAGACAGTTTGCCACGTCTAATGAACATTGCTCATTGGTTTTGGTACACTGGGGGATGACTTGAGAAAATTATTAATGATACTGTTCTACCAACTAACTTAATGTCTAAACCCAGAAAGGCCCCCATCCATAGAATCCCAGGCATGATTTTGATGTTCCGTTAGAGTTACCAAGTGACTAAGTGAACTTTAACACATAATCACGACCTGCTCATTTGATTGAGTCCTTTGGTGCTTAGTGTCAAGCTTTTGGTCAGTTTGGAAATGTCTCTATTACCTTTGGGAGAAGCTCTTTTGGACAGGCATGTAAATTGGACCATATAGCTTCAAAACCAGTCGCACTGATTTGAATCGCATATGGATGCATTTCTCAATGATGATTTGGCCCTAAAACTGTTAGGTTTTTCAAAAGCTGAAATAGAATCTGAAAGAAACAAAGTGCTATGGAAATACATAAACGCCGACTACAGACCAGGCGAGTGAACACATTAGGAAGGTTTGTACTGCCCTCTGCTGTCAGTTTCCTTAAAATGTCAAACATTACAGTAAACATAGACACCAAATTCGCAAATTACACCACTGCTTTGTTCTGAGCAATGATTGTGAAGTAAGAAACCAATGCCAGCGACGTGTGCACGAGCACACACAGAGAAAGGCCCAGAGTATAAAGTCTGTTTTGACTTGTAGTCACCCTTGTCTACTTCCTTATTTTTCCAAATTAAATTAGTTGAATTTGCTTTTACACATTCACATAGTTAGGCGAAAACATTCAAGTAAGTAAATCAACGAATGCTCATTTTCATAGTCTAATCCCGACTTGCAATTAAGAAAGGCGATATAACAAAGAGGCCGCGTAACAGCAGGTGCAAAGCCACAGTAATTCGTTATTGTTTTACATAGGATTTAATTCAACCATCATAAAATAGAACGTGACTTCTTTTTACACGTTCCATCTCACAGATGGAGATACCGAGTCCCCAAAGTGTCTTGATTTAAGAGAGAGAAAGAGTCCAAGAAAGACTTCTGATTGTAAGCCCTGTAATGTGGGTCTAAGGTTCCTTTCATAAACTTTTTTTTTGCACAGGAGAAGGTATACATCTTGTAATTTAAAAGGAAGAGTTTATAGAAAGGATAACGGATATGGTGCGAGGCTTTTTGGACGCTAGGTCTGCGCTCAAACTCACCGTCATCTCTGGCTCGGCTCTGCTCTGGTGTCCAGAACGAAGCTTAGCCGTGTTCTATACTTGGTTTACTGTTCTTCCAGACAGAAATTCTGCCCACTCTGGTTGCATCGCTTCGGAGATGCGAGTGTTGTGTTTGTCCTTAGTTAATATGGCAATCGGGTCCATGCCTTGGACTGATGTCTGCATGGGTTCATCTCTGCTTGGTCTATGTACACTTTCATCTCTGCACCTCTGGGTAACTTCTAGCCTTGGAATTAATTTTTACCTTCTTTGGAAACTCATGACCAAAAACCATACTTTTCTCCATACTTTGATAAATCACTTTCCCATTTTACACCCCCTAGGTTCTGTGAAATCCAGACTCCTCTATAACAGCCTGCTAGTATTTCTCACTGTCTCCTCAAGCCCATTGGCTTTTCTTGGGGTACACAAATTGGCCCCTGGCAACAGCAAAATACATCCCACGAGGGACACATGGTTGCTGGCTATTTGGTTTGCTCTTGTCTGGCAAGTGTTTGAGAAAATTCTACTGCAGAAACCAGAGGACTAGCAATGCAAGAACTCGCTCCTCTTCTCCCTGAAGTAACACCAGAAGTCAACAAAAATCACTCGACCTTCATAATAAAGGAGTTCTTACCTGACTCGAGGAGTTGGGTTTCCTGTGACTCGACACTCCAGATAAACTCTGCTTCCTTCGGCCACTTCTTGGCTCCTCAGCTTCTGGATGAACCGAGGTGCAGAGGACAAGTTGCGGGCTTTCTGCGGCTGTGGGTGAGGGATGTGGGTGTGTGGCAAGGCCTCTTCGGGATGCTGATGGGTCTGGTAGCAAAGGCCGCCCTGGGGTAGCTTGACCTCTGCTTCCATCTCCTGTTGGTCTAGCTGGTCTCCAGTGGGGCTCTGGCTGACAGAGGCACTCATCAGAGTTGATGGCTGATTTTTAGGAGAGAGATACCCACTGTCTGGTGACGAAGACTCACCATTTGGACTCCTGTTTCTTGGCTTGGCTGCCTCTCTAAATATGGATGTCAGTTCCTCGATGAAGCTAGCTGCCTTGTCGCACAGTTGGCTCTGGGGGCCGGCTTTGCTTTGCTGGGCAGCTTTGGGCTTTGCATTTGGGTTGGGAATTTTTGCACCTCGTTTTTCAGCCTTGCGGAGGCTCCTGATGTAGCTGGGGCTGGCCAGCAGGGGTGATACTCCAGGTTTCCTCCTTGAAGCTGGGGAAGAGATCCCTTCAGCTTGCTCTCCTGACAGAGGCTGGACAGGGGCTGGCCTGTTATGCTGAGGTCCTTCCATGGGAGTCTGCTCGCTGGATTTGGTCTCCTCGTGGGAAGGAGTTTCGCAGAGGCTTCCAGGAGATTGGCTGAAAATCTGGGAGATCTCCTTTTCTGAGTCAAAATCTTCAGGTTCAGAGTTGTCTATAGCTCTGCGGGCCAGGTCAAGACTTTTGTTTATTTCTTCCTGACTGAGAAAAGCGGAGAGCCCTGGGAAGAAGTCAGCACTTTTGCCCTCTTCCTGCATGTCTGATAAGGAATCATAGAAGGAGTCGTGGGAGGACGTCTCTGACATATTTGAGCGGTCTCCACACACCCGTTGCTTGTAGTAGGGAGGCTGGAGGGAGACACAGGAAACCTGTGTTCTTGCTTTCTGAAAGACAACACAGAATCTCCATCAGTGCTAAGAATCCCTCCCTGATTTGTTTTATATCCCTAGTAACAACCAATCGGAAGAAGCATTAAGGTGAACCAGTATAACAGTTTTTCTTTAGTCTGTAAATTAGAAGAATGGTCAAATACTCATGTGTTTACAACTAATAAATTATTTCTTTTCGGCTTTTGAGATAGTATCTTGCTATGCAGTTCAGCCTGGCCTCGAACCCGCAATCTTCCTGTCTCGCTGCCAGGTCTCAGACCTAAAGGCATGGATTAACAATGCCTGGCATGGTTCGTAATTTCAGGTTAACATACACCCTGCAAGTGAACACAAAGCACTGCAAATGATTTAAGAAGATGAGGTCTTCAGCAGGCACACGGCTTACACATACACCTCACTCATCACATACCTCATCAGCGGTCTCATTTCAACAATGCTTTCAGATAAGTGTTTGATATAGTAGCAACTCTGACTGTCCTAGTTTGGTTTCTGTGGCTGAGATAAACACTACGAGCAGAAGCAACATGGAGGAAGTCAAAGCCATCATGTGGGGAAGCCAAGGACAGAGCCTCAAGCAGGAACCTGGAGGCAGGAACCGAAGCAGAGACCATGAAGGAATGCTGCTTGCTCACTTGCCCTCCCTGGCTTGCTTGACTCACTCTTTTACACAACTCAGGACCACCTGCCCAGTTGTAGCACCACCCACAGTGGGCTAAGCCTTTTCACACCAGTCATACAACAAGAAAATAACCACAGACATGGCCAATCTGATGGAGTCACTTTCTCCCTGGAGGTTGCTCTTCGCAGGGGACTCTGGTTTTTGTCAAGTGTAATCAGCACACTGGCTTTGCTCATATGGACTTACTCCACAAAGGACAATTGAACAACTTCAGTTTTCATTCATGTAATAAGGATAAATGGAAAGATAAAATATTTGTGTGTTTATAACTTCTGATGTATTTATTTATTTATATTTCAATAAATTGTCTCACCATTTCTTTGTGCACAGTTATCTTCACTTATATTTGTTCATCCAACATTATTTTAACAGGTAGCAACACTCACTGACTTCCAGGTGCTGAGAGTATGTGTGTGCTCCATACTAAGTATTCCCAAACTGTCCTCTCAAGGGATGGGCTGAATGAATGGATTGTGTTTTAAACTTTGTGACTGTAGCACCCCTGGTATATACTAACTGGCATGTTAGCATGAAACCAGCCACAGATGATACAAAAATGAATGATAACTATGCCCACAGACCTTATTTGTGGATACTGATACTTAAATGTTAATTTTTAAAAGTTATAACTAATACTTTTGTTTATTTTTTATTTGGAGACTTGTCCAACTATGTAATCCAGGCTGGCCTGGGATTTTCATTTCTCCAGCCTCAGCCTACCGAAGGAGTTGGGATTATGGATATATGTAATGTCTGGCCTTTGGATTATTTTTTTAAGGATTTTATTTATTTATTTATTTATTTATTTATTTATTTATTTATTTATTTATTTATTTATTTATTTATTGTGTGTGTGTGCGCCCGCGCGCGCTAGATTGGCTAGAATAGGGTGTCAGATTCTTTAGAGCTGGAGTTACTGGGGTTGTGAACCACCCTATATTGGTGTCCAACTAGAGTCTTCTGAAAGATAGGTAAAGACTCTTACCCACTGAGCCATCTATTGAGCCCCTAAGGATTTTTGTTTTTCAGTGAAAAAAATTCAGTTTTCGCTCTCTGCTCCTCCCTGTTCCAGAGACAGCCGCATCTTTCCGTGCAGTGCCAGCCTCGTTCCTGAGACACGATGGTGAAGGTCGGAGTGAACGGATTTGGCTGAATTGGACGCCTGGTTGCCAGGGCTGCCTTCCAGTCTGGCAAAGTTGATATTGTTGCCATCAATGATCCTTTCATTGACCTCAACTACATGGTCTACATGTTCCAGTATGACTCTACCCATGGCAAGTTCAACGGTACAGTCAAGGCTGAGAACGGGAAGCTGGTCATCAACTGGAAGGCCATCACCATCTTCCAGGAGCGAGATCCTGCCAACATCAAGTGGGGTGAGGCTGGTGCCGAGTATGTTGTGGAGTCCACTGGTGTCTTCACCACCATGGAGAAGGCTGGGGCCCACTTGAAGGGTGGGGCCAAAAGGGTCATCATCTCCGCCCCTTCTGCTGACGCCCCCATGTTTGTGATGGGTGTGAACCATGAGAAGTACAACAATTCACTCAAGATTATCAGCAATGCTTCCTGTGCCACCAACTGCTTAGGCCCCCTGTCTAAGGTCATCCATGACAACTTTGGCATTGTGGAAGGACTCATGACCACAGTCCACGACATCACTGCCACCCAGAAGACTGTGGATGGCCCCTCTGGGAAGCTGTGGCATGAAGGCCGTGGGGCTGCCCAGAACATCATCCCTACATCCACCGGTGCTGCCAAGGCTGTGGGCAAGGTCATCCCAGAGCTGAACAGGAAGCTCACGGGCATGGCCTTCCGTGTTCCTACCCCCAATGAGTCCGTCGTGGATCTGACATGCCGCCTGCAGAAACCTGCCAAGTATGACGACATCAAGAACATGGTGAAGCAGGCATCGGAGGGCCCACTAAAGGGCATCCTGGGCTACACTGAGGACCAGGTTGTCTCCTGCGACTTCAACAGTGACCCCCACTCTTCCACCTTCGATGCTGGGGCTGGCATTGCTCTCAATGACAACTTTGTGAAGCTCATTTCCTGGTACGACAATGAATTTGGCTACAGCAACAGGGTGGTGGACCTCATGGCCTACATGGCCTCCAAGGAGTAAGAAGCCCGCCCTGGACCACCCACCCCAGCAAGGACAGCAAGAGAGACCCTCGGCTGCTGAGCAGTTCCTGTCCCATCTCAGCCCCCGATACTGAGCATCTCCCTCACAGTTTCTATCCCAGACCCCCAGAACAACAGGAGGGGCTTAGGGAGCCTTACTCTCTTGAACACCATCAATAAAGTTCACTGCACCCATTAAAAAAAATTCAGTTTTCAGTTTTGTACATAAAATACCAGTAGGGTGGATTAATTCCAGAGGGTGATGTTTGCTGACTGCCTCTTGACCCAGAATCGTGACATAGTCATTCCATTCCAGAATTAAAATGTCACATGGGGTAATAAAGTGGAAAATACGAAGTCATTAAACCAGTGACATGAAGTTAATAGAAAAATTTGATGGCGCTTCAAAAGAAAGTTGAAAGGTGCCTAAGAGTAATGGGGGAGTGTAGCCTAGTCTTAAAGGACATATAAGACATTATTCTTGGAATATCATCAGAATACCACAAAGGGTACTTCAGTATCTGGGGCATCAGTTTAAATTTTCCTTTTGCTCATTTTGAAACAATGGGTCTCCTGTCACTTTGTGATTTTTTTTTCTACATGTTGCTTATAGGATCATAAGAGGGAAGGCTGGAACATCCCCAAAGTAATCTTTCCTTCACAATTGAGTTTAGAAGTCACCAAGGGAAGCTACATAGTGAACTTCAACATTGTAAGGTTTGCCAGGAGTAACCTGGAGAGATATCCCCCAGAAATGTGTCTAATGAGGTGTGAATTGGGCCAATACTCTTGAAGCACCTTTCCATCTAAGGAAATCTGATCTCAAAGGACATCCTGATGATTAATCTTCGTGGTCAACTTGATAGAATTGGGACTTGCCCAGGACACACACCTCTGAGCCTGTCTGTAGGTGTTTACTGAGGAGATTAACTGACTGAAGAAGACCTAACAGAGGGCAGTACCTTCTAACTGATGGCCCAAATATAAAGAGATTCTGGGTAGAAGGAAAGTTGCTACCTGCCATCACATCTTCCCCACCAAGGCTGTCTCTGGTGTTGCCATCCTCCATTGACAACAAACTCCAATTTCTTTGACCCTTCTGGGAAAAGTAAGCATCAGCTACTCTCCAGAGAATTTCCAGGTCTTCAGAAGTGGTTTGAGACACTAGAATTTCTGAGGTTATCTAACTTTGATAACTGAGCAAATCCTAAAACTGAGCAACTCCTCTTCTTATCATTTTATCAATGCCATGTTACTCTAGTTCAGTGGTTCTTGAACTGCGGGTCATGACTCCTTTGGTGGTTGCCGATCAGATATCCCGCATTTCAAATAATTACATTACAATTCAAAACAGTAGCGAAATTGCAGCTGTGAAGTAGCAACAAAATAATTTCCTGGTTGCGGAGGCCACTACAACATGAGGAGCTGCGTTAAAGGGTCTCAGCATTAGGACGGTTGAGAACCACTGCTCCAGTTCCTGTGTCTTGTCTGTGCTACAGGATGGAGCCATCCTAACTGTTCTCTTCATGGAGAAAGTTTATGCTCGGTCCACTTTGAGTATGCAAATGAATTTGGTTTACGAGCAGCAGGCAGTTAAACAATAATTTTGAGATGACAGAATCACGGCAAAAATAATCAAGCATAAAACAAATATGCATGTAAGATTTTATTTAGCTAATGAATGATGAAACCATTAAGAGTTTACAACCACTTCAAAGAAGGCACTGAAGACTAGGCACATATGGAAGTGATTATGAATGCTTAAGTTTGTTGGTGGACTTGCAACTGGTTAATATCTACAGAACAATAAAATACATGTTTGGAATCATACAGAAAACATGTCATTATATTTTCACTATAAAAATAATTTGTATATCTGTGAACAAGTATAATTTGCATTGCCAACAGATTTCTACAATGTAAACATAAAGATTTATAAGCTTGCCTAAAGATAATGCAAAGGCATAGATCCCCGAGGAAACAAATGTCTAGCAGCAGAGCCCACCCAGTATTTTATTGAAAGAGAACCCCAAATACATGATTATTGATTATTTAAGAGTCATTTATCATCTGTCCTGAGAAGGCAGGTTGGTTTGTTTAGCACAAAGCTCCTGAGTATGATCATCGAGTATTGTTGATAACATTTGGGCACACTCAGCTCTTACTGTCCGGAGGAGCAATATCAAACAATGTGAACCTAGAAGATTCAAGAAGATTGGAAGGGAGAAAATCTTGGGCTAAAAGTATGCTTGGGCACTGTGTGGGCTAGTTTTATGTCATCTTGATACATGTAGTTAGAATTACAGGATAGGAGGGAGCCTCAGTTGAGACAATGCCTCCATAAGATCTAGCTGTAGGCAAGCCTGTAGAGCATTTTCTTAATTGAGATTGATGTGGGTGGGTTCAGACCATTGTTGGTCCTGGGTTCTATAAGCAAGCAGGCTGAGGAAACCATGAGGAGCAAGCCAGTAAGCAGCACCCCTCCATGGGCTCTGCATCAGCTCCTTCCTCTAGGTTCCTGCCCTGTTTGAATGCCTGTGTTGACTTACACCTGAAAGTGTAAGAGGAATAAATACTTTCCTCTCCAAGTTCATTTGGTCATGGTGTTTGATCATAGTCACAAAACAGTAACTAAGACATGTACAAAGGCAAAATAGATTGTATTTTTGTATCTTTGATATTTTCTTTTTCCTTGGAAGAGAAGTCAATATGGTTATGGTCTGTGGAAAAAAAGATTTTATTTAAAACATTGAGCTTGGGACTAGAAGAGATTGTCTACCACACCTAGAACAAACCAAGGTAAAAATCCAAGTGTGGTGATATTGTGTTTCCCTAAAATATTGTGCACCCTAATAAACTTATCTGGGGTCAGAGAACAGAACAGCCACTAGATATAGAGGCCAGAAAATGGTGGCACACACGCCTTTAATCCTCTGGATCTCTGTGAGTTCAAAGCCACACTAGAAACAGCCAGGCATGTTGACTCATGCCTTTAATCCCAGGAAGTGATGGCAGGAAACAGAAAGGTATATAAGGCGTGAGGACCAGGAACTAGAGCTGGTTAAGCATTTAGGCTTTTAGCAGCAGTCAGCTGAGATCCATTTGAATGAGGACACAGAGGCTTCCACTCTGAGGAAACAGGATCAGCTGAGGAATTGACAAGGTGAGATAGCTGTGGCTTGTTCTGCTTCTCTGATCTTCCAGCATTCACCCCAATACCTGGCTCCAGGTTTGTTTTTAATAATAAGACTCTTTAAGATTCATGCTACATCCAAGTAGATTATTGAAACAAGATTTTGATTCTTGAAGTGACACACTTGAGACATGAACTAGGTGCTTTCATAGATATGACTATCCATGAAAAAGAACCACCTACTTAACATGTGTTTACTGCACATCACCACCTGCTGGGGACCTACACTCACGTGTGTGTATGTAGACATATGTATGTATATTTGAAAAGGATAAGCTTTTAGCTTTCATAAACTTAATGGATGTGATTCAATCATAAACACATATAATTTAATGTGCCAAGTACATGATAAGAGAAAAATAAAATATTATGATACCATCTAGAAGGAAAACAGCGTTTCATGGGAGAGATGGGGCTGACAGAATAAGACATGGTGAGTGAGCCCAGGGATGACACAACAGCATGGATCATTTCATTAACTTATGTGCCACCTGCAGAGAAATATGTTTTAAGGAACAAGTTCGATTTTAATTTGAGCCTTTTGTACTTGAGGGTCTCTGGTCCTCCCCAGAAGGCAATATGAGATACTGATCTAGAGCTCAGGAAAGGAGAGCTGGGCTGGGAATCCTTAAGCCACAGGGTGGAAAAGGCTGGGAAGACAGAAAGGAGGAGAGAAAAGAATTCCCCCAGAGCTCTGGCAGAAAACAGGAGAACAAGGAATCCCAGAACATGGAAAAGATGGTATCTCTTGGAGGAGACAGTGGCCTTTTGACTACAGTACCTGGGAACACTCAGCAGTGCTGGAAAGAGCAGTTTGGGTGTCTGCAACAGAGACTGAAGCCAGACAGCTAGAGAAATATAGAAAGTACAGACTGTAAATGCACCCAACGGCTTGGAGATTTGTAGAGAAGAGAAAAAACATGAAGAAGGTGGTCCCAGGGGAGAATCTAGCGAGGAGGGTTTTTTATGTATGTATGTATGTATGTATGTATGTATGTATGTATGTATGTATGTATTTATTTATTTATTTATTTTGTTGTTGCTTTTAGTATATAACATTGAATATGTTTAAACGTTAATGGGGTTAGTGAGCCCACAGGAGGACATGAAGCACGTGTGTTAAGAAGTGGGGAGGACTTGTAGTCATTGTGTCCAAAGACTTGAGAAGATGATTATAACACAAAGGGGATATGCAGCATCCAAGGAGAAGAGAAGACTGGAGAGGAGAGGAGAGGGGAGGGGAGGGGAGGGGAGAGAGAAAGAGAGAAGATGAATATCTGTATAAATCTGTAACTTAAAAAAAAAAAGGGGCCCCTAGCTTGAAATTGCTGTGCAGTTGAGAATTTACAAGGACAGGAGATGCTTGAAATACTGGTCAGGAAAGGAAGGAGGCCTGTGAGGATGATTTACCAGCAGAGGTGAAGCTTTAAGTGAAGTTAGATGTGATGTGTTTATGGTGACATTCATTGGAGTGACCAGGAAATTCTCTTTAGCAGAATTCAGCAGTCCAGAGACAGGTGTATGGACAGAAAATCCAGGTCTTGACATTCAGGTGACTTGGAAGGAGAGTGGGCACAGTCCCCGAGAAATCAATGCTCCAATGGGATTCATGGGTGGAAGTTTGATTTTTAGATATAGGTGGAATAAAATACTTGTGCAGTGAGAACAATAAAGGGAGACGCCCAGGAGGAGGTATGGGCAGAGCAATGCTGTTCTGTACCTTAGAGAGAGACAGCCTGTCAAATTGAATCCTGGTTTCAATTTTTAAAATAATAGTGTTATTTCCTTTTAAGTGAATAAAAATAAGATATATGATGTGACAGTTACAACAGCCTGTGTTTAAAGTGTGGAATTTGAGATTCGATAGGGATGTACATGGTGGAATTCCTACAGTGATCAATCATTACAATAGACTTATCATTTTGTGGAGTTCAATTTTCTTTCCTTCTTGCTGAGAACACTTAAATTTACCGACTTTGCTGAAGGTAGTCTAGGACTATGTTACAGACGGCCTTTTTTTGGAATAATGTCAGTGCTGAGTAGTTGAAACAGTAGCACACACACACACACACACACACACACACACACGTATACTCACACACGTATGTATGTATATCCCACAAAAATTTATCTAGATTTTTATTTTTTAAGAATTGGCCACCCACTGCTAAGAACATTAGGCACATAGTGAATTCATACATAAAGACTAATAATACTCAATGGTGACCTTACTTTTTTTTAATTAAGAGATTTTTCTATTCATTTTACATAACAACCACAGATTCCCCTGTCCTCCCTCCTCCTGCCTCCAAGCCTTCCCCCCAACCTACCCCCATTCCCACTTCCTCCAAGGCGAGGTCTCCATGGGGAGTCAGCAGAGCCTGATACATTCAGTTGAGGCAGGTCCAAGCCCCTCCTCCCTGCACCAAGGCTGTGCAAAGTGTCTCACCATAAACACTAGGCTCCAAAAAGCCGACTTGTGCACTAAGGACAGGTCCCAATCCCACTGCCTGGGGACCCCCTAAACAATTCAAGCTAAAAACCTGTCTCGATTATCCAGAGAGACTAGTCCAGTACCATGAGGGCTCCTCAGCTATTGGTTCGCAGTTCATGTGTTTCCACTAGTTTGGCTAGTTGTCTCTGTACTTTTTCTAATCATGATCTTGATATCTCTTGCTCATAGCATCCCTCCTGTGTCTCATTGATTGGACTTCTGAAGCTCTGCCTGGGACCTGGCCATAGATCTCTGCATCTGCTTCCATCAGTCACTGGATGAGGGTCCTATGATGACAGTTAGGGTATTCAGCCATCTGATCACCAGAGTATGTCAGCTCAGGTACCTTCTCGACCATTGCCAGTGGTCTATGGTGGAGTCATCCTTGTGGATTCCTGAGGACCTCCCTAGTACTCTTCTTCTCCCTATTCCCATGGTGTCTTCATTTATCATGGTATCTCCTTCCTTGCTCTCCCACTCTGTTCCCATTCTAGCTCAAACCCCCTGCTCCCCTAAGCTCTCATCCCCCATCCCTTGCCCTCCACTACCCCCCCTCCCACCTCCAGTTTGCACATGTAGATCTCATCTATTTCTCCTTCACTGGGCGATCTCAATGGTGACTTTCCTAATGACAGTGGTCATGGCTAATGGTGTCTCGCTCACCTGGAAACAGGCATTGCACCAAGAATCGGTGTGTAGACTACTTTACTTGTGATTCTCACAGCAAGCACCAGGCTTGAAAGAAAAAAGCAGGCAGATTTGCACAGGACAGCCAACACTCAGTCCCTGCATGGTTGCAGATACTTGTAATCCAGCACTCGGGAGGTGGGAAGCAGTGGCTGGAGGAACAGCAAGTCTGAGGTCGGCCTGCACTACAGAGAAAGTTCCAGGCTAGCCAGGGATCCACAATGAGACCCTCTGTCTCAACATCTGCCCCCTCAGAAGAGAACCAAGATTCGTGTCCAGTGAGTCCAGAGCTCAGTGCTAATCACGTACTTAAGCATGATTACATTGTAGTGCTACAGGCAAGATTACTAAACCATGTATCATATTAATAAAACAAGCTCCATCCATCACTAACTCCCTTATAATTTGGTATAAGATGAGCATACTGTAATGTGTTATAAAGCTTCGGGGAAAGCATTATATAAGGAAGCTTAAAGCCAACTGAATGATGAAAAGCAGTAGATTCTTATTGTTAAGCTGGGAGTGTTTGCTGCGGGCACATATTATCTCACCTGCTTACTAACTCATGTTTTTGTTTTAAAGAGGCTTCGCCTGATGGGATCCGGTTGTCCGGATTAGGCGCCGTTTAAAAACTGCTTGCACAGTAAAAAGTGAAATAATAACATGATTGCACACCTGCTCCGGATTTCATTTTCCGTGCGGTTATTGCTGCTGGAGCATGTACATCGTCTAGGAAAATGCTCACTCAATGTGGGTGACCAAGAGAGGTTTCCATATGGCCCTGGGCTCACTGGAAAATTGTGCTTCAGAGACCTTTTGTGTTATTCAACGCCCCAAAATAAAAAGTCTATCTTCAAAAGGAGTGATGTACATGGCTGCAAACATCTCCATTAATTTCCCCGAGACTTCATGGTGGATGCTAAGCGATGCTCTTCCTAATCCGGGGCTGTGGTGAGAGATGAAGACTAGGAGTCAAACTGAGAAGATCCTCTTCCATTGCTTTTGCTCAATAAAGAGGGAAGGAGAGAAATGGCAAAAAAGAAGCAGTCAATTTCTTCTTTTCCGGTGAGCAGCACAGACGTCTTGGGGAACAGAGGGGTCCTTTGTAGCTTTTGACTTTCTCTGGCCCCAACTACTTCCTTTTCGGGAGTTTGGGTTGTCCCGAAATGGCCTTTCTTCTTTTCATTCCTCCTCGGTTCAGTTTAGCTCAACTGCCATCTCTCCCCAAACTCCCCTAAGCTACGATTCTTCTCTGATTTCTTGGGATGTGTGCAGTTCTAGGTTCTTCCCCACAGGGGAAATGGCTGCTCCGTGGCCCTGTCTACGTTACTCATCATCATGGCCCTCTCTTCCGCTTCCGGTCATAGAGCACGGAGTCGATGACAGTGGTGTGCGCTGGTGCAATGGAAGCTTTCAGGAGGATGAAGTGTGGCAGGAAGCTTTTCTTCTTCAGGGATTTTTAATGGTTCAGCATTAGGGATTGACAAAATATTAAAAAAATAACCATATGGAGGAACATGACAATTGGCCGATATTAAAATCGGTTAGGCAGTTTGTAGCAGGGATCACAGATTGTGAGTGAGACCGTATTTACAAAGTCTGTCATGTCCATGCCTTCACCCCTCCTCCTCGTGATACTCCCTTGGCCCGTGTGAAAAGTTTCACAGCCTATCTGGGTTAAGAGTGCCGACAGACAATGCTTTGCCCGATGAAGACTCTCCAGCACACCCTCCAGCAACCTCACGCAGCCCGCTCCCCGTCCAGTCCGCTTCTCCGTTCCCTGGACATTCCACGTACTTCTATATTTTCATGAATTTGCATGCCCTGTCCATTTTCCTTAAAATGCCCTCTCCTGTATTTCTCCGTCCTTTGGCTTTTCTCACCTGTTCACCTGTACAAGGATTTTCTTAAATTCCATTTCCTTTAAAGAGTTTCTAGAATTCTCTGGCTAGTACAATTTGAATCTGGGTACTTTGAAGAGTATTTTAGCATTGCATTTATCTTATTGTAAATATGTCTTCCTTCTTTTCTTTCTTCCTTTCTCTCTTCCTTCCTTCCTTCCTTCCTTCCTTCCTTCCTTCCTTCCTTCCTT
>CABHPQ010170270.1:23195-40383 GCA_902168405.1 Peromyscus aztecus
CTTTCTTTCTTTCTTTCTTTCTTTCTTTCTTTCTTTCTTTCTTTCTTTCTTTCTTTCTTTCTTTCTTTTTCTTTCAGTCCTGGGTATTGAACCTAGGGCCTTGAGTGTGCTAGGCAAGTGTTCTATCACTGAGTAATACCCTTAAACCCAAATAAGTATATATAGATGTTGGAGACCCTTTCCTCACTGAGCTGTGAGCACTGTGAAGGCAGATGTGGCTGGAGTCTTCTCACAGCTAGTGTTTACCACACTGGACCACAGCCTCCGATGAAGAAAACTCAGAAATCTCTAGTACTGCAAACATGTTTTGAACTTTGTTTTGGGATTGTGGGGAGAAGGAGTAACAGAAACCAAGGGAGGGGACTGGAAATCTGTTATCATTTCCCCTGCTCTAAGGACCAGAGCCCCATCTGTAGCATTTCAAATATATCTTCTTCATTAAATGCTCTTCTGCTGTGGACCCTGAATTTTAAAAATTCCCTGAAATGTTTCCTGTATTTACTTATTTGTGTGAGAGTATGTATGTGTGGAGGCCAGAGGACAACTTCTGAGTCAGTTCTTCCTTCTGCCACATGATTCCTGGGGATTAAAATGAGGTTGGCAAGCTTGGAACACTGAGCCATCCACTCACCCTAAAAATTCATTTCAAGTGTCATATACAGACATTGAAAATGTCCATTTAGCCAGGTGGTGGTGGTCCATGCCTTTAATTCCAGCACTTGGCAGGAAGAGGCAGGTGGATCTCTCCATTTAGGGCCAGCCCAGTGTACAGAGCAAGTTCCGGGACAGCCAGGGCTACACAGAAAACTTTTATCTTGAAAAACAAAGACAAAACAAAAATGTCCATTTAAAGGATACCAAGTAATATTTGACATATTCATACATCGATTAATGTTTTAATCAGGCTAAACCTGTTTATTAATACTGTGGTAGTTTCTTTCTCCCTCTTTTATAGTCTTCCTAGGTACTCATGTTAGTTGCTGTGGTAGTATGCTTTGATTCCTAGTTGGTTTTTTTTTTTTCTCATTTAGATTTCTACTTTGTCATTACCACAGGCTTATCAAATGCACCTTTCTGGGACTGAGGGGACGGCTCAGTGAATAAAGTGGTTGCTGTGTAAACGTTAGGACAGGAGTTTAGATTCCCAGGACCCATGTAAAGGTGTCCTGGGAAGGTCTGGTAGCTGTCACCTATAAGCCAGCACTCAAGAACCAGAGATAGGGGAATCCCTGAAGCAAGTTAGTTTGCTGTATTAGCTAATCAGTGAGATCTGGGTTCAATTAAGACACCCCAATCTCAATCAATGATGGAGGAAGACCCTCCTCATCAGCTTCAGAACACACACACACACACACACACACACACACACACACACACACGCTGTGAACATGAGTACGCACCAGGATTCACTTGTGCTCCCCCACACATGTGAGCATACTACCCCAAATACGCACAAAAAATATTTTGTTCCTAAAAGTCTATTTTTAAACAACAGGAACCTAACATGATTATTGAGATCCAGACAGAATCAAAGAACAGGAGGCAATAAACTAATAGAATGTGATTATATGATCTTAGTTCATTTCTCCCACATTTTGAATTTTAGTGTCTTATTTTGCATTTTTTCCCCATGTGTGTTGGGGTCATTGGTAAGCACATGCATCGTGTGTGTGTGGAAATCAGGGCTTCCTTCCCTTTGTTTGAAACAGGTCTCTCACTGGCTTGGAAACTTACCACATATACCAGCTAGTTGCCCCCCAAGCTTCCAGTGGTCCATCTGTCTCTACCCCGCCCACAGAAATTCCAAGTGTATGCCATGGGCCTACTGTTTTACATGGGGATTATTTACGTTTACTCCCATCCTCACACTTTTGAGGCGAGCACTTTAGTGACTGATCCATCCTGCTTAGTCCCCATTTTACATTTCTAGGTTGCTTATCATGTATTAACATAGTTATTGTTTTAATTATATTTTTAGGCTCCGTACTAGGGATGGCTTATGCATCTCATTTAAATATTAGCATATTCTGGGTGGTGGTGGTGGCTCACGCCTTTAATCCCAGCACTTGGGAGGCAGAGGCAGGCGAATCTCTGTGAGTTCGAGGCCAGCCTGGTCTACAGAGTGAGATCTAGGAAAGGCGCAAAGCTACACAGAGAAACCCTGTCTCGGAAAAAACTAAAAATAAATAAATAAATAAATATTAGCATATTTTGAATTTTTATAATTACTCTCTCAGTGAATTTCCTATGCCCTCTTCTTAGCCATTAGCATGTCCTTCCTCCAGTTTAAAGTTCTTCTTTTAATATGCCTTATAGATACATGTGTTGGAAATATTTGCATTTATTATATTTTCTGGAAGTCTTTGCCATTCTTAAAGAATAGTTTTGCTGAGCACTGAATTCTTTGTTGATAGCTTTTTCTTCAGTACTGTGAAAAATCTCATGCTACTTTCTTAGAAGACTTGGAGACTATCAGGTTTTTGTTGGGAAATTGGCTGTCAGGTAAACTGGGATATGCCTACATAATTACCTGTTTCTCTTCTCTCACTGCCTTGAGTGTTTTTATCAGTCTTTTTCCCTTGAGACCTTTAGGTTAAGACACCTTCATTATAAGATGTCCTGGGGTAGACCTCATTGAGATACATTTGACCTGTGACCTCTGACCTTCCTGTGTGTATGTGTATATATATGTCTTTCTCCAGTTTGGGAAGTTTTCTGTTATTATTTCTATTTCCTTTCTTTGGCATTCTCAAGCCCTCTTTAAACTGGCGTAACTGATCACTGCTGTCTTCATATTCTACCCAAAGCCATGCAGATCCTCATTCCCCCTCATACTTTTTCTTTTTCCAACCGTAAATGTGGATAGTCTGCCCTTACCCTACTATTTTTCCTTCTTTTACTCTCCCTCCCATGGAATCCTCTGTTGCCCTTCAAAATTTACTGAGTGTATTCTGAAGCTCAAGAATTACTGCTTGATTTTTTTTCTTTCTTCTGTCCTGTAAGTTTCTCCTTTAGACTATTGAAACTTTCCTCTATGCTCTTCAAGCTCATTTAGCTCCATAATGCTGTTTTCAATTCTCTGAGACTTCTCCCATACTGGCTACTACCTGGTGTCTCATTTCATATGTTTTCTGCCCTTATTTTGATTATTGAATGAGGGGATGGTTTTCTTTTCAAACCTCAAGATGCTTACTGTCATGTAATATTGTCTTTACATTTGTCTTCCTAATCTGCCATTTGTGTCCATCCAAAAAATTCTAAGTCAACTGCTTATTTTCCATGTTTCTGTAATTACTTCTGTGTTTCACCACTGGATGGCACCCAGGTCCAGAGTTTTTAGGGGAGTGTTGTTAGTGTGTTTTAGAAGAAAAAGACCATCCAAACCCAGGGTTCCTAATACAGGAGAGTACCCAGAAACAGTAGTCTGATACTTCAAGAGCATCCCCCACCCCATCCCAAGTAAATCTGGATGCATCCAAGGTTACACCTCTGTGGTCAGACATGGTAAGATTCTGTTCAGCTTTGGGCAGTGTCACTGATATTGACCGCATCCAAGTTCTTGTGCCACATACATTACCATCAAAGTCACCAAACTGTCCATCCCCGAACAAACAGCTTTCCAATAGCAAGCAGCACACACTGGGGTGGGACCAAGTCCCACACTGCTGTGGGCTGACTGTTGCTGGGGGTAAGCTCATGGCCCAAAATTGTTGTAATCAGTCACAGGAGGTGCTAGTCAGAAGAGAAGCCCAGCAGACTGGGATGGTGTATCTTCCTCTAGCAATAGTTCCAGAAGCCCCCTCTCCCACAGATCCAGGGGCTGTAAAAGAAGATGTGGTAGATGCAAGACTGGGATATGGCAGGTGTGTGGACCCATGTCCTGATCACTCATAATGAGCTGCCTCACCCGGGAAAATTGTCCCTGAAATAGACCTCTGCCCCTTTCCAGACTCCAGTTCAGATTGTTTCTCTTGCCTCTGACACACATGGAACATTTGAAGCTGACATTCAAACTGTCTGTCACCCAGCCCTGCAGTGATAACGCTGCACTCTAACAGCTCTGGGCCTGCGGTTCTTATCTAGTCTCCTGCAGAGAATTCTTCTTGTGTCGCTATCAGCTCTCTGCCCTGGCCTCCGGTGTGGTTCCTCTGAACAGTGCAGCCTCTTCAGCCTCTTAGAAGAGCCATCTTGTCACACATACATTGCAGAACACGTGTAAAGATAAGCGCGTCTGTAGTCTAATACACCATCTAACAACTATTGTAGTGATTAACACTGGGGACCAGTGCGGCTGGGGAAATGACTCAGAGGTTAGCTGATGAGTTTAATCCCTGGGCATCACATACAGCGCTGGCTGCAGTGGTGCACATCACAATGCCAGCACTCCTGGGGCACGATGGAAGACAGAGACTGCAGAATCACCAGAAAGCTTGCAGCCTGGCTAGCCTAGAGTACACAGTGCCGCAGAAGAAGTGAGGGAGCCCTTAGAAGGTAGAAGATAAGGACCAGCTGTTGACAGCCATGCTGTGACCTGCACCTGTGTGCCACGGCACACACAAGACCCTCCTCCGTAAAAATTAAATAAATAAGTAAATATCAAGGAGAAAAAGATTGGGGTACCTGTGTTTGCTAATGACCATCAATACTAATCAGGAGTACTGCCTCAGTTAAAGCCAAAGAAATTGGTTTGGCTTGTAAGTTGGTTGTTATTTAATAAAGTCCAACATTTTGGAAAGACAAAAACATACCCATCTATGTCACTGACAGAACTTGCTTATGTCAGGACTGCCGACGCTTTCAGGTAAGGTGTACACCGCTTGCTCATTTAGAAATGTGGAAGATACTACACTGAATGTTTATCTCTAACGATTCTGACTTTTATATTCCTTATCAACATCCAAGAAAGATTCTCACGATGAAAAACATCAGAAGCAGAAAATTACTTATTCTGTTTTCCAACAATTCTAGTGTGTGTTGAGCAGCTCTACCCAAAATTCTGAAACCCACAGCAGTCTAAAAGTCTAGAATCTTTTAAGTGCTGAGCTGACATCACAAGTAGACAATTCCCCACCATGGGATTCTGTTGTACGCATTAAATTGTTAAAAATGATAATTAAAAACATCATTAAGAATATAATAGAACACACTTTCAGGCTACATGTGCAAAGTGTATAGAAAGAATAAATGGTTTTGCATTTAGAGTTGGGATCCATCTCCTATGTGCCACATTATGTATATACAAATATTTTAAAATGGAAAAAATGTAATATCTGAGACATTTCCAGTTCTAAACATTTCACATGAAGCATATTCAAGCTGTATGAGACAGAGAGAATTGTGTAAAAATTGGTAACTCTCTGTGACATGTGTGACATGGACACTAGCCAAGTTAGAATTAGATCCCGGGCTTAATGTCTCAGCATCTAGTTAATGAAGTGCCTACTATGAGTTACACTTCTCTTTATAGGCTAAGGAAATAGCCTTCTGAAGGACTAACATCCCAACACTTCTTTAATTTTTTTTCCACTGGTGATCCTGGGAGTTGGAGCTCAGGAATTCAGGCGTGCTAAGTCCCCCCCCACCCCTACAAAGCTACATGCCCATGATCTGACATCATAACAGAAGAGGCGTGGGAAGTACATTAGGAAAAACTTGCCAGGTTCTAAATTTCTTATAATGTCCTTTTATCTTTTGTGGATTGACTTTGGACAACTATGCTCTGTTTTTATGGCACACAGCTACAAATAACACGAAATGCATTAAGATAAAATGTACATTTATATTTATCAGCAGTGTCCGAAGAGCATGGGTGATTGGAAGCTCCACAGTTGTTGGAGAAAAGGGTGGTGACTGCCAGAAGCAAAGGCTGGGCTCAGGCTTCAGTCTCTCCCAGACTGTACCATAGAAGCAGTGGCTGCTGGTCTGGTGTCACCTCACAGTGCTTTGCAAACAACTTTTTGCAGGTAAATTTTGACATGTATTCATGATGTCAGTTTCTTGCTCTTAAGCAAGTATTTGGTGTTGCAAAGCTTTGGGAGGTGTAGCCAGTACCACAAGGTACCAAAGACACCCATCTACCTCTAATTATGAGCAGGCCACTTATCAGAATTCTTGTTTATTCTAAACAGATATTGCTTTGAAATGAAATTTCCTTCACCAATAGTAGAAGCAGGACTTTCCATGACTGCTCCTGAGATACGCATTTTCAGAGTAAATCATTTGACCCTGTAGACAACTGATGGCATAGGCATCATGTTTCTACTTTAGTATTCTTATTACTCAAAACTGAAATAAAAAGGCCCAAATATTTGACCCAATGTGTAGGTAGCACTAGGAGATGGCAGAACTCAGCACTGAAGCCTGCATGTACCTGCGAAGTTCCCTCTGCCCGTTGGAGATACTATGAGCAATTATCTTAAGAGGAGAATGGCTGTTATCTGTGGAAAACTTTGAGAGACACCAGAGAGCTGCTAGAATCTTAAAAGGAAAACTGATGTTAGGAAAGAGACTGACTCCTAGATAATTTAGTCTTGTCTACTATCTCCAGGTGCTTTGAAGACTTCAGAGATGTTTCAATAATCACCTAAAAATGCTCATGTGCACAGCAATAAATACATGAGAAAGGCTGGAAGAATGCAAGCCAGTCAATAAATTCTGATTAGCTCTAAGGTGGGATTTAGATAGGAGATGGAAAATTCAAGTCATGATCCTATTGTAAATGATTTCGATATTTAAAGTAAGCACCCTCATTTACTTGTTTGTAGACACCTAAAAAGGAATAGTGATTTTTGATTAAACAATTCAGTGTTGTTGACATTATCAATAAAGCCTATCTATGAAGGTCAGTTAAGAACAAAAGCTCTGAAGTTTATTTTTGTTATTTTAGAATCATGGGCTAACATTTAGACTAATTTCTTGCTTATTATTTCCTTCTTCATTTCTTTTTGTCTCTCTTTTTTCTTTTTTCCTTTCAGTAATATTTTTATTGTTGCAAAGAGCCCTGTAGGACAAAAGCCAAATGTGAAAATATTCATAAAATCTCATGTTTGATGCAAAATGACTTTAATTGTATAATCATTTCTTAATAAATATACAAGCTCTTTTTCTTTTTGGTTATTGAGTACATTGTCACTATAGGAAGATATCTCAAATTTACCCTATGGTTTTAAATACAACAATCCCCCTTCCAAAGTAAGACACTTTATTTTAATTTCTGGAACAAAATCTGACAGTTCAATCAATTCCATCACATATAACATGCTTAATGGGAGTATTTGTGGTTTTTTTCCTGGTGCCCTCTTTATTTTATATTGAATCCATTGGGAATAACTGCATATTTTATTTCTAATTCATCCATTTTTGATTTAAATTAAAAATGTATTTAAGAAATATGTTCCTCTGTTCTCTATGATGATGATTTATCAGTTACAAATTGTAGTCAGAATGTTTTGTTTAGTGTTTATTTTCTTTGCTTAAATTTCACCAGGGCCTGGCCATTTACTCTCCATGGCGGTGATCCCTAGATGGACTCAAGAATTATAGTGTCCTTTGAAGGCTCCTGCCCACCCTGTTGAAGCACTGAGGACCCTTCTCTTGGCCGAGCAGGTGTATCAGTTGGTATATCTTAAAGAATTAGACCACACTATTTGGTAAACACAAATATTTCCTTTTCACGCTTTTTAAAGAAGAACAAAACAAAACAAAACCAAGAAGTCGCAATGGTCCTAGGGTAATGTGGAGCCTCCCTGTCTTAATGTCAAGTGTGATCTGTGGCAATGTAAATAGCCACTTTCAGCTGCAGAACAAAGAAGCCCAGACAGAGAGCAGGCATAGAGCCAAGATAAAGGAACCCCGACCTACACTGGATGGCAGAAGAACAGGACTAGGAATGTGTAATGACATATTACAGAGCGGTTATGGCTAGATAGGACCCCCAGACCTCCTCTCCAGTTAGCGACTTTAAGGTTCTGAATATCTGAGCAGAATATTCAATTCCTTTGAGAAACAGTTGGCCAGGATCTTTATCGTGTAAAAAGGACTTGATTTTGGTATACACATCAATTGAACAGATTTTAAATAGTTTTCCACTGGCAAGTAATAGACTTTGTATTTAGTCATAGTATTTACACTAGAAGGTAGTTAGTATTTTTAGAAAATGCTAAAAAGTAATATGAGCCTGAAATCATTCTGCACCACCGTCATGTATTGGATTCAAGACAGTTTCCTCTGTAACTTAAAAACAGCATGATATAGACTGTGTTCTGATCTTTATATCTGACAGACTGCACTGTGGATGCCCACAGTCAGAAGCATTTTATTCATATGCATATTAAAATTATTTTGTATATTACCTGGTGTTAGTATGCCAACTAAATTATGTCCTGTGAGTTATTTAAAAATCTTTCAAAAGTGAACTGATAACTCAGAATGTTATTTGAAACCCTAAGTCTATTATTTTAATCCATCAGTTTTTAGCTTAAATCTGGATGAGGGTCAGGATGGCTACAGTTTCCTTGACTATGAAGTATAACACACGCACACCCTTGACAAATTTGACTCCATCCAGAAACATATTTAACCCTTTGGAATTGATCACAATGGTTTAGCACACCTAAGATTATAACACAAAGGCAGATGCCTGACAGTGTGGGCAGAGAAAAACCCAGCAAATTTATATGGGACCTTTTTTGGGAAAAAAAAATACAAAATTAACGTTACATTTCTTATCCTTGTGAAAGAAAAAAATCAAGCATTTTCCAAATGGTAACAACGATCCCAGGCAAAGCTGCTGAAATATTTCCAACTCTGAAAGTCCTAAAAATGTCACCCTACTCGTAAGTGTGTTAAGGGTACCGTACAGACCTTTCCAATGCTTGGTCAGTTTGAAGCCTCCCCAAGGCGATGGATTTCACCGGAGCTTTTCTTCTTTCTCCTGGTGAGAGGAGGCTGGTCTTGCCTGTCCATTAAGGACAGCTTGGTCTGTGGTACTGAGACAACTGCGGCCTGAGACACTCATCTGTTCTCTTACTCTACTCGGCTATATTTGGTAACTGAACTCAAGTTTCAGCTGAGTGCCACAATCAGGAATCCCAGGAGTGGGCTGGGAAGCAGCCCCAGATCTGTGGCTGGGTTCTTAGAAATTAACACCACTGAGCGTAGAAGGAACTGTCGTTATGATTTCAATAAGCATGGCATTTAAACATATTCCACTCTGACCTTATAGTTGGAAGTCACCACCTGGCCTTTTCGCATGCCCTTAGTTATTAACTAGAATACTTTATGATTCCCAATAAAAAAGTGACACTCTGGAGGAAGACTCCTAGGATAATCTGTTTGTGTGTTTAACTTTTAGTCATGTTGTGGTTTCTCCTAAAATAGTAAACCCAGTAACTATTTAAAAATTAAGACACCTGCCAAATTGAGTGGAGATCACAACTGCTTTCTTATTTCAGTGTGTTAGTTAAAATTTGTCATATGACTACAGTGTGTATTAAAGATGTAGTCCAAGGCATAATGAAATGGAGTCTGAACAGAACAAGTGCACAACAAATGGAGACTAAATCTTATGGGATACAGCACTGAGCCTTAAGCATCAAGAACATTTAGCAAATCATTCACTGGAAAAACCAAACAAATGGTGAGTGAACATTGTCTAAGACAAGCGTGAACTTTCCACAGCTGTGAAAAATACATCACAAATCCTTTTGTTAACTATTCTGTATTGTTCTCTTGTTAATAACACATAGAGAGAGGTAGGGAGAGCCAACATCTTCTTGATCTAACCAAGATCATCTACTAGAGCAAGATCTAACCAAGACTGTCTACTGGAACATGGGTCGAATCACATGAAAGGTCCCAGGTAATTCAGAAAGGAAGTACTGAGTCTTTAATTGGCTGCCATAACCTTTGGTCTAGTTTCATTTCTAAAGAAGTCCATTCCTGATAGTGGAGTTTGTTGTTTGTTTTCTTCTTCTGTTCTGATCCTTGACACAGTGCTTCCATGGCCAATTCACCCTTGCATTCATTAGTCAGTGATTTTACAGCTTACTCTTTGTAGAACAAAAGTGGAAATCCCTCTTACGTCCTATTGTCTTAGCTTATTTTTGCTGCTGTAAGGAAAGAGTACAGATGGGATAATTTACACAGAACGAAAGTTGACTTTACATACTTCTCAAGGCTGGGAAGACAAAGGCGCCTGCAGGTTCATTGTACAGTGAAGATCCGTTCACGGCTTCTAAACTGTCACTTGATTTCGGTGTCCTCTGCTAGAGACACTTCATTACACAGTATGAAGTGGAAAGCAAGGGTGTTTTAATAAGGGTATCTAATCCTATTCATGATGTCAAAACTCTATATTTCATGTCTAAAGGCCACACTGCCAATGTTGTTACATTGGAAATACATTTCAACACTTTTTTTTTTCAGAACTAAGCAATTTAATTTTAAATCAGAGTTTGAGACAATAAAAGGTGTACACAGTCAGCATGTCTGCCAAGTGAACATAACAAGGAATAATTTTTTTAACAGATCTGCTTTTATAGATCACAGGAGGAAGAGTGCCTTAGCCTGAGGTGCCCGCCTCAACATGAAACACTTGTTCAATATGCTTTTTATCCTGTAAGGAATGACAAAACTAGAGAGGGCAGAAAAGGGGAGGGAGGGTGACAGAAGATGTCTGAAAGTGGTGGGAAAATGGTCAATGTGAGGACCAGTTCAAGTTACAAAGCTTAAATGCATACAGAAGGAAGTGTTGATAAGAAAGAAGTGATTTGCCCTGGAATCCCAGAGGAACTCAACGATGGGAGGCTTCAGACTTTACCTTATATATAACTTTAGTTGGTCACTCCATTATTGCTAATAATAATGGTACAGGACCTAGGACCTGTGATGTTGGTTGTTTCTTTTCCTCTTTTGCTCTTTGTCTCTTTGGGGGCCTGCCACCCAGCTCCCAAATAAATCCACATGGAGGCTCATTCTTAATTATAAATGCCTGGCCTTTAGCTTGGCTTGTTTCTTGCCAGCTTCTCTTAACTTTAAATTATCCCATCTACCTTTTGCCTCTGGGCTTTTTTCTTTTCTTACTTCTGTATATCTTACCTTCATTCTTACTCTGTGGCTGGCTGTATGGTTGGGTGGGTGGCCCCTAGTGTCCTCTTCCTTCCTCTCTTGTTCCTTCTTCTTTTTCTCCCAGATTTCCTCTTTTATTTATTCTCTCTGCCTGCCAGCCCCATCTATCCTTTCTCCCTTCACTATTTGCCGTTCAGTTCTTCATTAGACCATCAGGAGTTTTAGACAGGCATAGTAACACAGCTTTACAGAGTTAAACAAATGCAACATAAAGGAATGCAACACATATTTGCATCATTAAAGCAAATGTTCCACAGCATAAACAAATGTAACACACCTTAAAATAATATTCTACAACAGATCTGGATTGACTTGGAGAATCCCTCTGGACCATTTGGTGCTCCTTTTCCATTCCTGCTTTAGATGTCTAGGAGGCTCCTTCTCATGCCTGGGTAAGGCAGGAGGCTGCTTCTCTGGGACTTTAAAGCAAATTTTAGTCGCAGAGATGCAAAGCACAGATGTTATTAAGAGACCGTGGGGGGAAATGTATGACTTCCTCATCTATTTTTTTTTTCATCTCCTCTCTTTCTCAGTAGTTCAAGAAGCTGTGAAATTCCCACATCTCAAGGAGTTGGTCAACTTATACCCTTTATTGAACTTATATCTCTTATTGAACACATGTTTTCTTCTCTCTTCATTCTAGGAAAACTCCATCAGTAAACTGGCATGGTATGGCAGCAACGGAAATAGATGAATGAATAAGTCTGATGAAGATCCAGTTTCTATGGGTAACAACACTGAAGTTCACCAACATGCAGATGAGGATGAACTCAGTGCATGCCATACTTGACTCTAGGAACGTCATCTAAGCCCGATATAATGTGAGAGGAAGATGTCAAAAGACTGACCGGGTTTGAAGGATTTATTTCTAGGCCAATTAATAGATCACTGACTAGAACAATCCTGCAAGGTCTTCATGTCTCCATTTTCATTGTTTCTTCATCAGACTTATCCATTAATCTACTGCACATATGGAGCCTGATCCTGTGGGCAGTCTGCTGGGCACAAGGCGCTTGACAGTGTTGTGTGCAAAATGATTAAAGAAAAAGGACCCAACACCAAAGTAATGAAAATAGAATTGAAATTGTATGTGAAAAGTGAGACCAGATTCCATACTTTATAATTATATGTGAATTTTGGGCACTGTTGGGTATTATATGTTTTTCCCCCACTCAGTGCTGGGAATTGAACCTAGCACTCTACCATAAAGCTATATTTCTAGCTCTAGAAATCTCATTTCTAATCTGCCTAAAGGGAGCAAGTGTAGAGAAAAGTTCTACATACAGCTGAAAGAAACAAACATTAATTTCAATAGACTTTACTTTAAAAAATAAGCACATGTCTTTATAAAAACAGAATAAAACCACGTATTCTATTATAATCACATCATTTACCAAGTAATGTCAAATTGTATACAGTAAAAGAACATATGTAGGAAAAATTGTATATTAAACCAAAAATATACAACTTAAATTTATCCAAATTGTAATAGTTGTCCTACCATGCAAAGATAAAGAATTTAATTCAATACATTAATAAATCAAAAAGGAAAAGCCATTATGGCTATTTCTAAAGATTATTAGCAAGTTTTTGAACAAAATTCAGTGTTCATTTTCATTTGAAATATAATTTTGAAGAGTGAGAAAATTATTCTAACTTATTACATTTAAAAGTATATATGCACATGTGTATATATATATATGTATGTACATGATATATATGTCACATTTAATCATGTACATATATCATGCTACCTAATACTTAGACATAAAATACCAATGAACATGCAAGTCTTTTTTTTTCAAGATTTAGTTATTTAGTGTACATTGGGGTTTTGCCTTCATGTATGTCCATATGAGGGTGTCAGATTCCCTGAAAATGGAGTTACAGACAGTTGTGAGCTGCCCTATGGGTGCTGGGAATTGAACCCAGGTCCTTTGGATGAGCAGCCAGTGCTCTTAACCACTTGAGTCATCTCTCCAGCCTCCATGCAAGTCTTTTTAGAAAATGATTTTATTTTTATTTATGTGTATGTATGTGTATCTCTGTGTGTGTGGGTATGTGTACATATGTGCAGGTTCCTACAGAGGCCAGAAGGTGGAGTTACAGGTGGTTGCGAGCCTCCGGTTTGGATGCTGGGAACTGAACTCAGGTCCTCTGAGGAGCAGCAAACGCTTTTACTCATCAAGCCATTTCTCCAGCGCCTACATACGAGTCTTAACAAAAGTGGAAGATAAGGTGGGGATGCAGTACTAGAAGACGTGGGATGGTATATCCCATTTCTATCACAGGAAGAATTGATTTAGCGGCAAGTCAGTTTTCAAAAGAAAAAAAAAACTACAAATAACATAGATTCAACCCTAAAGGCACTTTGTCTTGTGGAATCAGAAAAGCAATACAAGGTTTTATTCAGATAAATGTCTGTAGCCAAATATTCAGGAAGATTGTGCAGAAGGGACACCTGAAGTGGCCTTTGGTAGGCCACAAGACATGGGTGAAGGATTTCAGTAAAATGACATATTCGATGCTTATGTGTGAACAGTCCCTTGAAATGGCAGCTGTTTTTGGGAGTGTGTGTGTGCATAATTCCATTGATCTCTCTTTTACTATAGATTAAAGAACTGGATGTGGTGTCTAAAAGTTGGCTCACGTGTTAGCACTTGCAGAGGATCAGAGTTCAGTTCTTAACACCCAGGTTGGGGAGCTCACAACTATCTGCAACTCTGTCCCAGGGTTTCCAATGCCCTCTTTTGGCGTCCATGGGCATGCACAGGTATATGTACGTGCACACACACACACACACACACACACACACACACACACAAAATAAATCTGAAAAAGGAATTGTATTTATATTTCACTTTATTCAGCAAATGGTTTATGGGGGAAATGGAGTGGAATGCATAAATAAGCATATATATATATATATATATATATATATATAATTGCAATTTCTTTTCTGCTCCTGGTATATGGTACACTCAACACCCACAGTGCTTCATCTTTGAGAAAAAATGCATTAACTGAGGCCGGGTGGATGGAAATCTTTACTGCAGTGTGCATGCCATGTAATTACTTCTTAATATAACATCATAAATTATCTTGACTGTTACTGTTTCTTACTCCCCATGATTTTTCCTTATTAATAGGAAATATTTTTAAAGTGCATTTGAAAATAGAAAAAAATGATATAGAAAAGATAACTTTAATTTACTATCTAATAAGATACTATCTAAAAGGTACTCTTTTTTTTTTGCCGGTTATTATAGCTGGAAAGTAAGATTTGAGGAATCTTTCTATTCCTCTCCCCCCCCCATATTTTTTTCTTTAAAATCTGTGTCTGATTGCTTACTAAGAGCATGACAAGGAAAGATTCCATCCACTCAATAAGTCCACGTCACGTCAATCATTAGAATGGGGTTCATTGTGGATTAACTTATTAGCGAATCATAACTTTTCAAGTCCTTTGGCTATAAAGTAGAGAGTAATCATTTAAAGAAACTGTGAGTTTTACATGTGTTGGTTTGGGGATTAAAGAGAAACTCTGTTGATTTTAAATAGCTTGAACGAGGTTCCCTCTCTTGCTGTCTGCCCCCTGTCTGCAATATGAGCATCCATCTTCATCTGGCCACCTTTGAAATGTCAGATCCTTTGACCTACTCTATCCTAGACCTACTGAGGACAAAGTCCTAATTAAAAGAGACACGCCATATAAAAATGTGCAATTCTACTTTATTTATAAGAGCATCCTCCCCCCACCCCAAAAATGTATGAGCAATTAATGGAATGGCTTAGTAAACTCATAGAATTTTTAAGCAACCATAAAATGTGATTTTTCTGGTGCTATTTATATTAACAAAGAAAAAATAACACAAAGAAGAAAATTGTGGTTTGAATATGAAACTTTAACATAAAGAGTCTTTGCATGATTAAGGTTTAAGTGCACAATTTGATGTTGTAAAAATATGAAGACTTCCCTAAGTTGTATGAGCCCCTGTCTTCCCCCCTCCAGTTCTATTCATTGGAGAAAAAGGAAAATCTAGCAAGGTGTTCAGAAATGGCTTTGGCAAGTCATTTGACTTAGAGACAAAACCTCAGTGTTTTGCTTCCCCTGAAGTTCGCATTTTTCATAACTCATGGAAGGACTTGGTAAGCGAACAGCAAACTTGTGAGGCAGAGTTCACTGCCAGACAACTGTAGACAGCTGTGTGGGCATTTCGGCGGCTGCTTCCAAAGAAGTGCCCCGTTGAAGGATGTGGCTGTCACTCCCTAGGAAATCAGAAAGGAAGAGTGGGACAAAGGAGGAAATCAGCTGTTGGACAGTCAAAAAATTTAGACAGTGAAAAAATGCCAACCATGAAAGACCGTTGCCGAGCGACAAACAGCCCTGAGCCCCGCCCACCACGACTTGCAGGCCCAGCAATTTGCGCAGCTCTTGCTATTTTGGGAAGGAATTTCCACAGAGTTGGCTTATCTTCAGCTCTGAGGTTTCCTCTGATTGAATGATCAACAGGTGTCGAAAAAGGCTGTGGCAGAAATGTCGCAGACCCAGTGTGCTCGTTTGACATCTGTGGCCGGGACCGGAGTGTCACTTGGTGGGTCATTTCTTAACCAAGGAGCCGATCCGGAGAATAAAGGCTAAATCCATCACTTCACGATCTACTGGCCATTACTGTTCTGTGTATATGCCTTTGCACTTGGTAACAGTATACATTATTTTCGGTTTATACATTGAACATTGCACTGTGATCATACAACTGGAGCCTAAATGAAAACATGAACAGGAGCAATGATAAAACTGAAGATCAGTTTGCCTCTCAACAGAAGCGCTTTGTGGCAGACAGTTGGTGTTTCAAATGCTCACACCGCATAGAATTACTGTTGGAAGCTTTTCACAAAATGAATTTAAACCTGTGTCCTCGTTTACTCGCTTTTCCTGTGCCCCCATGCCTCTGAGACAGAAGAAAACACATCTGTCTCACCTTATAATTTCCCAATACACAGTATCCTGCATTCGTCTGTGCTCTTCATTTCTCTAGAGTCCTACCCTGTTCCCATCCACTCCTTCTTATTCACGTCAGTGCATCTGATCTTGCCCCATTCATATTCTCAGACACATCTGTGCTGAATCACTATTCTGTCTCCTATGGACTGGGGAAATCGTAACCAGGAAGGCTATAGGGAGGAGAAAAGAAACTGAAGCTCTTCCTATATGTGTAGAAGCTGAGGTGCTGGAGGCACCCAGACTGCTGGAGTCCAAGGTCCAGTGTCTCCAGGAAGCTCTCAACTGATCTCTGTACTTGGTCTCTTCTCTCCACTCCCTCCCCATGTGTGTGTCCAGGAACTGGACTCACAAGAGAGAATCGGGGGATGCATGTGTGAATTGGCAATTATAAGGCACTTTTGAGGGTTGTGGAAGTGAGGAGGCCTAGAGTCAAGGTGTCCATCTTTATGGGTCAGACTAGGAAATTAGGAAAAGGAGCTCCCCCTCCCCCGTTCAGAGAATCACTTTATATGACACAGCTCTTTGGAGACTCAAATATACTTCCTGCATGCAACAAATCAGAAGTTTGTCGGTTTGCAGAAAAACACAGCTGCTGCACATGCAAAAATAATTGAGGATGAGTTTTTGTAGGCTCATGTTGACCAATTCCAAAAGATACTAGGAATATATTGATGTTCATCCTACCTTGTTTTTTTTTTTATTCGAAAAGTATAAAAAGAGCTAGATGTGGTGTAGTATGCCTATAATTTAAGCACCAGAAATGTTCAGGCAGAATTGTGAGTTCTAGGCTAGGCTGCAAAGAGAGAAAGATTTATATTTCTGTAGCTTTTATCTTCCATCATTTATCTATCCATCTGTCTATTATCTATCTATCTATCTATCTATCTATCTATCTATCTATCTATCTATCTATCATCTGTCTGTCCATCTGTACCTATTATCTATCTATGCACATCCATGTCATCTATAAACTCTCCAAAAATTATTCTATTCATTGTCTGCCTGTTTTTATCTGTTCATCAATCTATCTTTCCTTATCTGTGCATCTGTAATTTA
>CABHPQ010170271.1:0-15301 GCA_902168405.1 Peromyscus aztecus
ATTGCTGCCCAGACGTGAAGTGATTGTTCTTTTAACAACATGTGACAACAGAGAAATGCTCGGCATTAATACTGACGCATTCAAATCCATCCTAATGGGTATTACGACTGATTTACCTAAGCAGTGTAGCAAGTCTTGAAGGTGAGATCATCTCCCCCACCCCCCCACCCTCCCACCCCCAGTCTGAAACCAAATTTAATCGATGTTACAAATTAACACTCCAATGCTGGAAGAATCATCAATGCTTTCCTGCACGGAAGGGCTCTGTACACTTCCAATTATATTTATTATGCTGGCTAAATGGAAGGAGACTGGGCTTGGTGGGGTTGCTTGGGAGAGGCAGGTGGTTATGCTGGTTTCTCCAACTGCTCTTTATACCTTGGTTCACCAGTCTTGCCATCTGACTAGACAGGACAACTTCTCACACTCTATTTTCTGAAAGAGGGCTGCCAGGTGCAAGAGTTTGGCGATACCATTTAGAGCCTTGTCCAGATGAGGGGACGTGATTTCACACAAGCCCAGGAGGTATGAACTCATCTCCTACTAACGTATAGTGTCAAGAAGGCTTAGAGCAAGGGAGATGTAGCACATACCGGGAATGCCAGCACCTGGATGCTGAGGCAGAAGGGTGGTGAATTTGAAGACATGCTGTGTGCATAAGGAGTTTGACAAGGCCACAACACACGTGCTACCACACAACAGCTGTTGCTACCACACATGCACACCAAAAAAAAAAGGGAGGAGGAGGAGACGGGTGAGGAGAAAAAAGAGTGGGGGATGGAGGTAAAGGGAGAGAAATGAAAAGAAAGATGAAGAAGCCAGAGGAGGAAGGAGAAAGCAGAGGAGAAGTGGGAAGAAGACAGGAAGAGGGGGAGGGGCGCTGCAAGCACTCTACCCCCAACCCCCGTGGCGCCCTCCCCCACACACACACACCACCTTTGACTGAACCATCCTAAGAGTCCTGTGAGACCAGGCTTCTCAAACCAAAATGGGCATCGGGATCTCTGTGGAGCTGGTGGTTCATGCGGCTTTTGGGTGCCCTCAAATTTCCCAATTGCGAAGAACTCTAGTTGGTCTGGAAACTTTCCTTTGCCTTGAGTTCTTCAGCGATCTAACAGTCCAGGGACCGCGTGGTGCGGACATCAATTATTATCTCTACTTGACGCTGGGGAGACTAAGGCACAAAAATGGTAAGAGATTCTTCTAGGATGCCACGGAATAAGAGGGTCTGGTCCTGTGTGCCTGAACTTGACCCCCTCAGCCCCTGAATCACATATGGCACTGTCTTGACGAGGATACTGATAGGTCACTAGATTGCTTGAGGAATCCAACTTCTTCCTTGCTAGATGGCTTGAAGCTCTTCAGCACACAGAACTTCTCTAAAGGAGCCCCAAGTGGAAGATTCATCTGCACAGCAACACAGACGCACACCGCCCAGCCCATCCACTGTTGTCTGGTCCATAAGCTGGGTTTGTACTTTGGATTTGGTGGGAAGTAAAGGTTTAGTACAATTTCATTTTTTTTTACTTTTTTCTTTACATTTATTTATTTATTTATTACTGTGTGTGCATATGTGTTAGGGCACATGTGTGGAGGTTACAGGACTATGTGCAAGAGTTGGTTCTCTCCTTCCACTATGGGGCTCTAGGAATTGAACTCAAGTCATCAGGCTTGGAAGCCTACACTTTCACTCACTGAGCTATCTGCAGGCCCCAAGTCGATTATTTTGTACTATCAATGCCTATGTAGAAAATGGGGTGCTCAGAAATTATTTACAGAAGCCAAGTGTGCTGGCACATACCTGTAATCCCAGCACTTGGGAATCTGAGGAAGGAGAATCACGAGTTCAAAGCCAGTCAGGAATACCTAGCAAAGACATTGTTTCAGAAAAGTGAGGGCTGTGGATATAGCTCCACAGTGCTAGAGTGCTAGAGTGCTTGCCTACAATCCCCAGTGAGGGGCAGGCAGTGTGGCTGAGCAAACACTGGGGATATGTTCATAGGAAGAATCATCCAGATCAAAGAGAAACCCTGACCCCCACTGTGGAGGCCGGGAGCAATCCATGCTCAATGGTGACACATTTTAATAAAGCTGGCTAAATTATATGCTGGTGGCATTAATAGCAATCAGGCTGGTAAAACATGGAACCTAATGGCTCATAAATGAGATGCAAGTTCATTTTTTTGCAAACCGTCCATAACAAACTCATTATTTTGCCGCTCTCAGTCATACATTTCTCAAAAAGTGGAATTGTGTTAAAAAAAAAAAAAAAAAAGTCACGCTGTGCCTTAGAGATGTTGTCTTCGGGGTAAGAGGGATATATATATATATCTGTTTCATGAGTAGCCAGAAAGAAAGAGTAAGGACAGGAGACACAGAGGGAGTCACGAGCAATAAGGACTAAGCCAGCTGCCAAAGGACACACAGAGTTGAGGAAGACAAAGAGCTGTCAGTTCCCCCATCAATTACAGCTGATCTCTAACCCAGGAGAGACGGGATTGCCGCAGCCATCAGAGATGGCTCTGTTAGAATTATGGAACAGGGGAACCTCTCCTGATTTATTCAGTGCCTGGAGGACAGACGGGTGTCTGTGGTTTGGGGATTACGTCTTCTCCGCTCAAAGCCATCCAAAGTTCAGGAATAACCCATCGTTGTCAGAAACACTCGGGCTGTGCATCCTTCAGTAGGAGTCAACTACTGACAGGTCTGTCAAACAAGCCAGAGACCGCTGACAGGCCCACTGGAGGCCTGGGGTGATGCTGCAGGGAGGGTGGGGGAGGGGCTCATATGCCCTCACAATCCCTAGCAGGCAATTAAAGGCAGGGACTGGTCATGGCTTAGACATTTGCAGGTGCTTCTGACTACCCCTACTCCCCATCTCCACCCCTCCTTGCTTGTGTAATCCACGTAGGTCCAAGCCCAGGCTCCAGGGCTCTCCCCTCCATGGGACAGCCACCTGTGTTGCCTAACCTTGCTGGAGATGTGTTATGTAGCACTACCACTAGGGAGACACGAGCAAACATCTACTTACCTCATACAGAAAAATCAACCACTTAGGATGCCTCCTAAGTCCAACTTGGTGAAACAATGAGTTTATTGGGGGTACTCACAGGAGGAGAAATGGCTCGAGTAACTGTATGACCAAACGCCCCTGCCCCCCAGGATGGGAGACAATTCACAAAAGCTAGAACCCTGGATCTCACTGTATGACTTGCAGGCAGCTGGATAGGTCAGAGAATGTTCCTTCTAGGCAGGTCGGCTGATCTCTACCTCCTTAGTAGACCTTACTGCTCATATAACCTGTAGGGAAAGGCCTTGTGCATTTGGTCAGTCTCAGGGACTTCCTGAGACTCCTGAGTTGCTTGCTTCCTGAGACTTAGTAGCTTCTCCTTAGGATTTCCTGAGTCTTAACAAGTTTCCTTTAGAACTTGCTGGGTTTTAAGGAGCTTCATGGGAAACCACTACACAGCAATGTAGAGTGTCATTGTTGAAGGCTTATTCCATTATTCTTTCAGTCTTGGGAAAGAATGAATGGAAAAGTTTTACAAACATACAATGCACAAGGTTGGTCTCCTTGTTTTGCTTTGCTTTCTTTTGTATGTGTGGAGTGTGTGTGTGTGTGTGTGTGTGTGTGTGTGTGTGTGTGTGTGTTGTATTTATGGGATGTGTGTGTTATATATGTGTGTGGAGTGTATGTGAGTGCATGTGTTATGCATGTGAGTGTGTGTGTGTGTGTGTGGTGTATGTGTGTCTGTGTATGTGTATGGTGTTTGTGTGAAGTGTATGTGTGTGGTATGTATGTGAGGTCTGTGTGTGTTTATGTGGTATATTGGTGTGTGTGTGTGTGTGAGTGTATGGTGTGCATGTGTGTATGTTGTACATGTGGGTATATATGTGTGTGGTATATATGTGTCTGTGTATAGTATTTAGGTGTCTGTGTATGTATGGTATGTATGTGAGGTATGTGTGTATATAAGGGGTGTTTGTATAGTATATGTGAATGGTGTGTTTGCACATGTCCTGCCTATAGATCCCACACACCACTACTCTGAAAAGGTGCCCATGCCTATAGGTACCAAGAGAAGGTGGCCAAAGAGAACCATAGCCAGCATCTATCTTTGGTCCCTAAGGACTCAGCCCCAGTGGATTCGGAGCTTTTGGGTTTCAACACATAAACCATCAAAGAGATAGATTAAACTCTCTTTCCCCGTGCTCCCTCCCAAGTCCACAGGATAAAGCCACCTGAGGGAACCAGGGGGAACTCACTGGAGGAGAATGCCGAGGAGTCACATGAGTCACATGGCCACGTGAGGTACAGACAGTTGGCTGAGAGCTGTCATGTCAGTTCCACCTCTGTGTCAGGCTGCACTCATCCTTAGTTTTTCTATCCCTAAATAAAAATATACTTCTTTTTAAGATACTTCAAAAATATTAATTATATGTATATGTGTAGTGTGAGGAGATAGATTTGTGTGTGAGAGTGAAGCATCCTCGGAGGCCAGAGGCCATCAGATCCCCTAGAGATGACCTGACAGGCATCTTCCAGCTTCCCCATGTGGGTAATAGGAACCGAACGTGGGTCCTCTCTACAAGAGCAACAAGTGTTCTTAACCACTGAGCCATCTCTCCAACCCTGGCATGCTGTTAAATAATGAGATTTTTTTTCAATTATAATTAAATATCCTCACAAGGTAGGTTACCACGAGGACTGGTCAAAGTGAACACATGGACTATTCAGCAGGTGTTTTAATTTAATTACTTGTTTCTCTACTGTTGGACCTTAGGAGTTCGTTTCAGGAGAATATATGCTCGACTTGTTTGTTTGCTTGTGTTTTTAGTGCTAGCAAGTGCTTTTACACTAAACTACATTTCCAAACCTTTCCCTTTCATTTTAATTGTGTTTTTTTTTAAGTGTTAGTCATCATGTACTTACTGTGGAGCAACATCCAGCCTTCAGTATTCTCATATAAACATTCATCTGCATCTTGGATTTTTTTTTCCTTTACATAACTTCCTGGAATTCTCAAATTACATAGTCATTTTAGAGAGTCTCAGCAAATATTGCCAAATTACTGCCCAAAGAACTTTTATTTATTTATAAGAACACAACACTGCTTATTTCTCTACAACTGTGCTAGCTTCAGGTATTATTATTATAGCCTAGGATTCTAGCTACTCAGGAAGCTGGAGTAGGAGGGTTTCAGATTCAAGGTCAGCCTGGTTGACTTAGCAAGACTGTCTGGAAATGAACAGTAATGGTAGTAATGACAATAATCATAGAGACTGGATGTAGAGCTCAATGGTAGAGGGCTTGTCAGATCAAACACAGGTCTTATCTCAAAGGAAATAAAAGGCAGTTTCCTCTGGGGCCAACTGTGAGCGACCATGGTAACAGATCCAGGTTACCCCAAATGCCATGTTCCCATGTGATAACAGTTTTATAAAGTTTTCATAGTGAAAGAGCAAAGCTATGAATCAAACACTTTTCAAATGCCTTGGTAGAAGCATCAGGTAGGTAGGTCACAGAAAAACAGGAAGTCTCTGTTGTAGGCACCCAATGCTACCAGATGGCATTCTTAGTGGTTGGGTTGGTGGAAACCAGGGATGTGTTTATGCATTATGAAAGAATTTACCTGATAGTCCCAAGAATGTCAGGTCAAACACAGAAGTGGGGACTGTATGTTTTTTAGGGGGCTAACATAGGCAAAGATAATTTGGTATAGCTCTACAACATTCTAATACTCCACGATCACATACGTTTTAACCAATCAGTCAACGCATTTAATACAGATGTAGCTTTTATTATTATTATTATTAGTAGTAGTAGTAGTAGTATTTATTAGTATTATTATGGGAACTTCAGTTCACATTAGCATGTGCAATATTCTGGGTTCCATTCCCCAGAACCAAAGAGAAGGAATAGTTTGCCAGTCATAGCCAAAGCTACCTTAATTCAGGGGCTAGAGAGAAAGTTCAGCAGTTACAAATGTGTACTGCTCTGGCAGAGGACACAAGTTCAGTTGCTGACATCCACATCAGTTCACACACACACAAACACACACACACACACACACACACACACACACAAATAAGTAAATAAATAACAAAAATAATCCACCTCAATTTAATAGTTTCTTCGATCATAACCAGCAAGACAGATGATTATTACACACTATCTAACAAACTATGTTTTCTCTTTTATAAAGTACCACCTCATATACTTTGCTCACTTATCCATGATGTCTTTAAATATATATGTAATTTATTTACATGTGTATGTAGGGGGTGGGTATGTGCATGTGAATGTGGTGTCTACAAAGTCCAGAAGAGGGTGTTGGGTCCCCTGGAGCTGAAATTACAGGCAAATGTGAGTCGCTCACTGTGAGTGCTGGGAAGCCAGTCCTCTGAAAGAGCAGCAAGTGCTCTTAACAGCTGACTTCTCTTCCCACCCCCACCTACTGCTTTTCTTATTACTGTGTAGGAAGATGAACTTAGAAGCACCCTCACCTACTCAGTCAGGCAGAAACGAAGATGACAGATTCTATCTCCTGGTCCTCCATTTAAACCTTAATCTCACTTCAGGACCCTGAAGACAGACTGGAGTGGTGCCACTGCGTCTCTTTGTCCCTCTTTCCAGTGCAGTCGTAGTGAATAAATATCCCTTCTTTGTATCATTTTTCACTATTAGTATGGCTATCTTATGCACATCGAAGCAGTCCTGGTCAGGTGTGGTCCTGTCCACCACTGACCAAATGGATGCTTGGGCTTCAGTCTCATCCTAGAAGGTAGTCTGACAAGTTGTGAACTTCTGCCTAGGAGACACTCTCCCCTCTGCTGGCACCTTTTTGTTCTCCCAGCATGAGATTCCTAGGAAAATTCCCATTTCATGAGATTCATTATTTCAACAGTCAGATAGATGGAGGGACAAAAAAGTCTCCTTGGAATACCTTCAGTTGTGCCAAGGCAGTTGACACCCATGCTACCACATGACTAGGGTTACCTATCTGCCCCACCAGGCTCAGTAAGTTTGTCTTTTACTCCTTTTTGCCACTGTGTGTGGTTCACCACTAAAATTTATTTTGCATGTTTTCTGTTTGTTTGTTTTGCCATTGCTTTTTTTTTGTATTGTTGAGATGGGATCTTATGTGTAGCTGAAGTTTTCTCTAGTCCTGCCCTGACCCGCAGCCACTCAGACCCAAATAAACACACAGAGGCTTCATCCCCTGCACGTGTGTAGTCTAGGCTGATCTTGAACTCCTGATCCTCCTGACTATCCCTGCCAAGTGCTGGGATTATAGGCATGCACTCACCATGCCAGGCTTCTTTTTCACTCTCTCCCTCAACCCCCGCTGTGTGTGTGTGTGTGTGTGTGTGTGTGTGTGTGTGTGTGTGTACTCACACACACATACATGTTGGGGAAAGTGTGCTCATGCATGCAGAGGACAAAGATAAACCACATTTGTCATCCCTGAGATTCTGTCCTCCTTGTCTTTAGAGACAGGGTCTCTCGTTGGCTTTAGACTCGCTGATTAGGCTAGCTGGCCAGCAAATCCCACAGATTGCCTGTCTCCAAGTCCCCGGTTTTGAGATTATGAGCATATGCCACCATGCCTGGCTTCTTGACATGGATTCTGGAGACCAAACTCAGGTCCCCACGCTCACACAGCAAGCACTTGACAGCCTGAGCTGCCTTTCCAACCTATTCTTCAAGTTCTTAATGGAAATCCAGCAGCTGGAGGGACCACAGAGGTCTCTTTGGAACCAAGTGCTTAGGTAAACAGCTCCTTTCACCCAAGGAGGGCACCTGGGGAAGCTGCTCGGGGCATCACATGCTTTTTCTACACGCTTTGCCAGATGGCTTTCTAGACAGTATAATTTTTAGCAGCAGGCTCTGCTGCCTCTGCCAGGAGGGAAGTTATAAACACCCTCTCCTCTCAGTGAGGGGCTTTCTGCTAAACCAGTTCATCTTCCTCTGCCCATCTGAGATGCAGGCTAAGCAGGGTCTTTATTTACAAAGGTTAAACATTCCTTTAATTGGATTGCTGGCATTTCAGCCCCAGCCTTCCTCTTCCTTTGGCTTTGTCCCTCTGGTGCATACCTGGAGATGTGCCTGAGAGAAATGCCAAGGGGAGATTTCGTTTTAATAAAGCTGAGATGAGGCCCGGTCCCTTTAGAGACTTATGTTACAGCTTTGAGGCACCACAAACTAATGAATTGCATCACAAAAGGTCCCCAGCTGCTGGCTTGTTGAGCAGAGCAAAGGGAAGAGCTCTCTAGGCTGGGGAGGGGAAGGGGTGGAGCAGGAGTCAGACTGCGCTTGGCCTGTTCTCCACAAAGCCCTGTTTCCTGGACTGAGGACAGTGTCCTGTCACCATCACCGTGGGATGCACAGTCCTCATCTGTCCCTCTGCCAAGAGTCACGAGGTCATGGCAGAGAACAAAAGAGAGGCAGGACCAAACTGCCTTCTGACCTTGTCTCCACCTCCCCAGTACCACATTTCACAAGGACCATCCACAATGGCCAGGTCATGTCCTCACCAGGCCTCATGTTCTCGCTCATAGATTAAGTCCTAAGTTCCCTCCGGTGTCTGACCCTCCCTGCACCCCCTCTCTTTCTAGCTCAAGCATGCAGGCAGTGTAGGTGAGATAGGAGAATAAGGCCGACAGGGAGTTTCTGGAGACACCAAGGTTATTAGCTGAGGACTGGGGAGATAGCTCAGTCAGTAAAGGTGTACCTGTAATCTGAGAAACTGAGTTTGGATCTTTAGAGCCTACATAAAAAGCCAGATGCAATGGCATGTGCCTGTGATCCCAGGAAGGCCAATGTATGAGGTGGAGACAGAGGGATTCCTGGAAGCTCAGGGTGCCACCTAGCCTGGTCTATGTACTCACATTCGGTCCAATCAGTAGAAGAGTGGAAGATACCTGAGAACCAACACCTGAGGTTATCCTCTGATCTCCACACATGCACTGTGCATGCATGCAGCTGTACTCACATGTGCACCCTTACACAAACACACACATACAGACACACACACACACACACACACACACACAAACACACACACACACTGTGCATGCATGTACCTTTACTCATACCTGTACCCTTACACAAACACACACACATGCACTGTAAATGCATGCACCTACTCTCACAAGTGCACCCTTACACACACGCACATACACACAAACACACACCTGCAATAATAAAGAAAGATTAAGATTAAAAAAAGTATCCACACAAAACACAACTCTCATCTCAAATAGTTAAGAAATGGTTTACTCTGGGGCCAAATATGGGTGACCACGGCACAGGAACATAGATTCAGATGCCACCAAATCACATACACCAACATGTTAATAGTTTTATGGAGACTTTATCGTAAATAACAAATAAATTAAAAATCAAGACACTTTGCAAATGCGTTGGTGGAAACAATATCAGGTAGGTGGATTCTGGAGAAGTAGAGAAGTCTTAGCTCTAGGCCTCAGATACTATGGGACCTGTTCTTAGCCTTTTGGTTTGTACATTCCTAAGGATTTACCTAATAGCCACAAAGATGTTAGACCATACACCAAGGAGGGCAATAAATGGTTATGAAAGGGGCTAAAGGTGGCCCAAGAGAATTTGGCTCTGGACGTGGCAACAGTCTAACCTCTCCACAATCTTTAAAGTAGTAATCATCAATCAGCCTTTTGGAGAGGTTCAGCATAAGGTGTGTTCTTTCCTGGGACTTTCACTCACAAAAGAAACCAGTGGCAGAGGAAGTAACAAAACAGAGCATGGGTGAGACAAGCCTGCTATCTCCAAATGCCAGAGAAAGCATTATGGAAATGGCCCATGAAAGGTCCCCAAGGTCCTGGCAGGCAGTTCCTAAACTGCCCCGTTCTCAGTCCACTTCCACTCTCAAGAGTGTCGCTCGTTCTCAGTAAACTGCCTCTGTTGCTACCCCTCTCTGTGTGTCCCTGATCCTAATCTTTGTACCCAGACCCCAGAACCTGGAAATCATAGTGGGTGACTCTGAACTCTGACCCATGCCTACCACCCAGAGGAAGAGCCATGAAGATACAGGAATGGAAGAGCATGAATCCAGAGCTGGGAATGCTTGGCCACTCCCGACTCAGAGACTACTGTGTCATCTGAGAAGGTCCAAAGCCTAGACACCAGTCAAGTGTGGTGGTGCACACTGTAACCCCCATACTCAGGAGGCTGAACCAGAAGGATGGAACGTCTGAAGCAAGTGTAGGCTAGGTGATGAGTTCCAGGCCAGTCTGGATTCTAAGCATCCTGGCAAAAGTGGAGTTAATCTGAATTTCTAATTGTATTATAGTTATCATTATTGCTATTTATTATTATTGGTATGTGTGATATGTGTGTGACTGTGTATTGTATGATGTGTATGTGGTGTGTATGTGTGTATGATGTGTGTGTGATGTCTGCGTGTGGGGTGTGTGTGTGTGCGCGCATGCACGCACGTGCCCACAGGCACATGCATGCCACGATGCTCAAAATGAAGGTCAGAGGATGACTTGCAGGAGTTGGTTCCCTCCTCCTACCATGGGTTCTGGGATGCTAACTCAGACGACAGGCTTGCTCAGCAAACTCTACTAGCCCTAGCCACCTGCCCATCCCTGAAGCTATTCTAAAGAAAGATACGTGTGTGCTCTTTGGGGCTGTCAGATTGCTGTAAACCATGCACCCCGAGAGACTGGGACTTCCTCAGATGGATGGAACGCCTGGGAAAGAAAGGGCTGATGCCTGGTGCTGACTAGAAGAGAATCTTGTCTCTGGGAAGGGATTTCACACCCTTCTAACAACCTGTCAGTCACTGCAGAAGAGGCTGGAGCTGAAGCTGAAAGAATGGAGTGTCACTGACGGGCCACACCTTGATGAGGACTAAGTAGCTCTGCACACCTCTTGCCCTCTATTTAAACTTGAACATCAAATCAGAAACCTAAAGATGGACTTCTGGGGGTTGGAAATCATGGACCTCTTTATTTCTCTTCCCAGTGTGACCACATTGAATAAATCTCCTTTCTCTGCTCTCACTATTACATGTCTGTTTAATTAACCTAATGAGTGTGGGTGGCCTAGAATGTCTCATTAGAGCTGCCATGGCCCAGGCTCTTATCTGAACAATTCTGGTATCAGGTTGACACAGAGAAACTCTGTCTTAACACACATAACTCAAGGAAACAAACAAAACAACCCGAACTCCTCATATTTGTGCTGAGACTCTTTCAACTTTGATTTGGCTGTCCATCCTCTATAGTAAAGAAGAGGGAAGAAAGCATGAAAAAGCGCTCTTCGGTGGAAATCAAAACAAAACAGAGTAGAAGAACATGCAACAGAAAGCTGGACCAGAAAAGGATGTTGAATCTCTTGAAACTGGGGTTACAGAGAGTTGTAAGCTACCAAGTGGGTGCTGAGAGTTGAACCTGGTCCTCTGGAAGAGCAGTGAAAAGTTTTATCTCATGTTTAACTAAAAGAGGAGAAAAATTCATCACTTGACAGATACTAATATCCATAACACATGTTTCAACCCACAAAAGGTATGATTCATCTTATCTTGAGTGGCAAAGAATCACTGTTTATTCATTTACTTATTTTATTTACTTGTATGAGTGTGCATGTATGATGTGTGTATATGTGTGCACACATGCATTGTATGTGTTTGTGTGTATGAGTATAGGCATGCGAGTACCATGATATGCTTGCATAGGCCAGGATATTTAGCCTGAGAGCTTCAGGGGAATCCTCCTGTCTCACCACGGGGGCACTGGGATTACCAATGTGTACACACCATGCCCAGATTTACATGAGTTCTGATGCTCTGGACTCAGGTCCGCACACTCACACAGTCAATTGCTTCTCACACCCAGCGGTTGCCCAAGCCCGAGAACCTTTCTTTAATAAAATCGAGCTTATTTGTCTTTCAAGTCACAGCAAAGCTTATGAGGCTCTACCTCTGGGTATGAAAGAGATGGGGAATGGGCGTTTTTAATAAGCAGCTGAAAGACCAGCACATAATTCACAGTTCCTTCTGTATTTGATTATAGTGATCCAAACAGAAGATCATATTAAGGGAGTTATAATCAGCCAATCATTTGCAGAAGATGAAGTGCCCAGCTGGAAGGGCAGCAAGCACCTATATATTATGGAGCTGATCTAATTGCACAGCAAGCAGCCCAAGAGATGTATGAAATTGCTCTACCATTTGTCTCTCCCATCGTGTTGAACATTCTGTCCTAAGAGGAGACGAAATGGTCAAGTTAGTAAGTCACTCACAGGAAGGCGGGTCACTCATGGTAGGAGCACTTGCCTAGCAAAGATAAGGCTTAGGTTCTATCCCCATGATCTTAAGGAAAGAAAAAGAGGGGGAAAGTAATAGGAAAGAAAAAGAAGGGATTAAAGGAAGAAAAAAGAGGACAGAAAGAAGAAACAGATGAGAAATGAGAAGAAAAGACATCTACTTACGGTTATTTTTGTATAGTGTAGCCTATCACGTAGATCTTGAAATTTATTTGAATTATTTTCCAATTGTTGATGGCCTTATTATTGTCATGATAATTAAGTGTGTTTTGATGGGACAATTTTATTTTTTGTGTTCCTTTGATTAATTCAGATGGCTACTGTATATATATATATACAGTATCAAAGACATATATATATCTTTGAAAATTTCAGACAATGAAATTCAACCCTATCCATCCACCATTTTCCTCTTCAGCTATCCCACCAAATATGTCCCCTTCCAACTTTCCAACTTCATGTCTTGGTGTGTGTGTATGTGTGTGTGTGTGTGTGTGTGTGTGTGTGTGTGTGTGTGTGTGTGTTAAACTACTCATTCCAATTAGCGTTGCCCATATGCGCATGGATATGGGACCATGTAGTAGAGCATGGGAAGCTTCTCATTGGCCACACTCTCAGAGAAGAATAATTCTCCCTCCCCTAGTGGCTATTAACAGTCAACAGCTCCTCCATAAGTAATAAGGCCTAGAGAGTACCCCTCTCCCTGTATATGAGTCTATGAGTTGAGGCACATATAAAATGCCTTCATTGCTCAGTATTTTGTAGTCTTAGCTCACAACTCTATTAACTTGTGTGAGACATTCTATGGATTCTACGAATCAGCTTCAGCTCTTCTCCTTGAAGGGATGGTCACTCTGGCTGTAGAAGCAAGAATTTGACAAATGTCATTCCAAGATACTAAATTTGTCCAAGAATCAAAGTTTCTCAAAAACTAGAAGGAAACAATAGTTCAAAGAACAGAGATGTGTCTTTTCATGATGGCTACCTTCAAATCTTCCAATGTGAGTGGCCACTGCCCTTCAGATCTTCCAGTGTGAGTGGCCATTGCCCAGAAAAGTGCACAAAGTCTTCCTCTAATGAGTCAATTTCTTCATGAAAAACATTTGGCCAAATTTCAGTGAATCAACTATTTCTCTCTCAAATCCAGTGTTAAATAGGCTCAGTATTTATCAACAATACTTAGTTCTCTCAACTGTTTATAATCAAAGCACGCCTATTGTTGGGGTAGAGAAAAACAAAGAAACAGTTGTTTTGGTTTTTTTTTAATTATGAGGCTAGCCTACTCTACATAATAAGATCCAGGCCAGCCAGAGTGAGACACTGACTAAAATAAAAAATAATAATAATAATAATATAATCATTCATTATCTTAATACAACAAATTATATAATTAACTATTTTTTAAAGATTTCTTTCAGATACCAAATTTTTTTAATTGATCACTTCTACAAAATTTGTTTTGATACCTTTTATTCCTAATTAACATATATAGAACATCTGCAATGTCATAAATGACATATAAATCATTATTTTCATGATTTTATAGTCATTGAATCTATTTTATACTGTCTTAGTCAGGGTTTCTATTGCTGTGAAGAAACACCATGACCACAGTAACACTTATAAAGGAAAACATCTAATTGGGGTGGCTTACAGTTTCAGAGGTTCAGTCCATTATCATCATGGTATGACACAGTGGCATGAAGGCAGACATTGTGCTGAAGAAGTAGCTAAGAGCCCGACATCTTGACCAACAGGCAACAGGAAGTGGTCTGCCTCACTGGGTGGTATCTTGAGCATGTATGAGACCTCAAAGCCTGCCTCCACAGTGACACACTTCCTCCAAGAAGACCACGCCTACTCCAACAATGCCACTATTCCTAATAGTGCTGTTCCCTTTGGGAACCATTTTCTTTCAAACCACCACATATAGAATATTCATTCCTTTTCATTTTTGAGAATATATATAGTACTTAAGTGTATGCCTTGATGACAAGATGTTTACGTATTATTGTAGTAATTTCCTTGTAAGAATAATCTAGAAATTGAAGTCTGAATCATCACTTATAAGCATATTTTGAAGTGATTTTCATAGACTATCAAATCTAGAAAGTTTGGGGAAACTTGTACTTCCACCACTGTATAACACTACTCCTTCACACAGGATCCTAACCCACTGTGAAATACGTGTTAGTCAGGTTTATGCTGCTCTGGCAAAATACCCGAATCAAACAATTTAAAGACAACAGATTTATTTTGGACCATGGTTTCGGGGTTTCAGCCCATCATAGTGGAATGGGTTGGTGGAGCAGAGTCATTCACAATATGTCAGTCAGGGAGTAAAAACAAAAGATGCCAACACTTGCCGGCTTCCTTCTTCCCCCCTTTTATTTGATTGTGCCATGAGCCTATGTGGTGCTGGCCACACTCAAGAACGAGTTTCCCTCTTTAGATAGTCCACCCTGGAAATGTAAGCAGCCTAGCAGAAATAGAAACCATCCTAACAAGACACTTGGGTCTCTCACTCTGACTATCAGACTACTGAAGCAATGGCTCCCAAGGAAATGGGGGAGTTACCAGGAATCTTATGCTGGGGGAAGGCACCAGCTGCAATGGGAAATTGTCTCTCACAGAGAGATTTCACAGAGCTCTACCAGCTCATCAGACCACCTCACAGGATAAGACTGAAGGCCGGACAATGATGGGTCAATGATGGGCGAGACCACACCTTGACCAAGACTGTTTTGATGTGCCTTCTTTTTCCCTCTATTGAAACTTTACTCTGACTTCAGGACCCCAGTGGTGAACTTGAAGGGCTCAAATTATTTTTTTATACCTCTTCCCTATGTCACCACATTGAACAAATTTACTTCTTCTCCTTTTTTACTATTAATTTAGCTGTTTTAGCTGGTCTCTGGAGGGCGAGTAGCCAGAATTACTTGTTGGCATACAGACTGTGGCCCCCAAGTTCAGTGGCAGTAATGCCTT
>CABHPQ010170271.1:15701-40463 GCA_902168405.1 Peromyscus aztecus
GCACCAAGGCACCTCTCAATGTCCTGGCTGTGGATGCAATAGGACAAGCTGCCTCAGGCTCCTGCTGCCATGCCTTCCACACAAAGATGGACTAGAAACTCAAACTGTGATGCAGAATAAACCCTTCCTTCCTTAAGTTGCTTGGGGAGGGGTGTATTTTATCACAACAATGAGAAAAGTAACTAATACACCATGATACTATCCACTCAGATCGACATCTTTGCGGGCTTCCTAGAGATGTAGCCGAGCGCAACCCACCAGGTTAAAGCAAGAGAAATATGTTGTCTCACAGTCATGAAGGCTAAAAGTCCAAGATCAAGGACTTGGGAGGCAGCATTCTCTCTGATGACCCTGGGGGAAAATAGCTCATTAACTTTTCTAACTTCTAGTGTTGGGCAGTAATAATGAACTTGGCTTGGCTTAAAGCCTGATGTCTTCTCTTTCCGCCTTCTCAGCACCTTTTCCTTCTCCATGGGGACACAAGTTATAATGGAAGAGAGCTAAATTCTCACTTCCACAAAGCTCTCCGATTAATAGCAATTAACCCGAGTGTTTTTCAAGGTCGCATCATTTGGGTAATAAGACTAGTTTATATTGTTGCTTTAATGAAACAGCTGTGTCTTCAGAGTTGTGGTGTATACTGGGTCGAGAGCAAGTGAAACAGACTTTCTGAATAGACTTTTCAACAAGAAGTATGCTTGAGGACCTGGGAAGATGACTCATGGATTAAGAGAACTGACTGATTTTCCAGAGTCTCAAGATAGGACCCAAGCTCCCACAGAGAGTGACTCACAACTGCCTGGAACTCCATCCAGGACATCCAGTGCCCTCTTTTGGCCTCCATGTGTACCTACATACATGTCACACACACACACACACACACACACACACACACACACACACACACATACACACACGTTTGTGCAGGTGGAAACAGGAGGAAGGGGGAGACAGAGAGTAAAGAATGTCTTATTATATCTTCTTAAAAGCATTTACTATAATCTTTAAGGAAATCTTATGACTCTGAAGAATATAGAAAGGTGCAAAAGGTCTGCAGAAAATCTGCACACACACCCCTTCACCTCCCCAATCCCTCGTTATCTAGAAGATTCTCATAGCGAGCTTTTATTTCATTTTTCTTTTAAAATGACTGTACAAAATAATCGGTTTCCTTACAACATCTTCATACATACATGTCATGTTCTTGGCTCATTTTCACCCCCACCATGTTCTTGCCCCTCACCTCTCCTCCCACTCTTTCCTCCTCCTAACAATCTTTTTTTTTCCCTCATATGTCATCTACATGTGTGTGGATGTGAATATTTAAATATACATCACCACATATGAGAGGACACGTGAAACATTTGTCTGAGTCATTAGTTCACTTACTAAAATGATCTCCAATTCCATTGATTTCTTGAAAATGACATCATTTCACTCATCTGTGTGTGTGTGTGTGTGTGTGTGTGTGTGGTGTGTGTAGCCCAAGCTAGCCTCCAACTCACTATCTTCATGTTTCACCTTTTTCAAGTGATACATTTTATGTGCACACATGTATATATATATATATACATATACATATACATATATATACATAAACCTCAGGCTCATGGAAATCCTCCTGCTTCAACCTCCCAAGTGTTAGGAATATAGGTTTAAGCCACTTTGCACATTTCCTATATGTATGGGGTGGGTAATGCATGTATGTATTTAAAAGAAAATTGTAACTCATACAGTCAAAGCTAGTGGAGATTAGATAGATTCATTTTATTTTCAGTGAGCTTTGATACAGAACCAGAGCTTGAGTTCTTTTCCTTTATTTAAAATGACAAAGCTTCCTTGAGGTATTATTTCCTCTTCATAATGGGTTGTCAGAGTTTTTCTTAACCCTTTGATGGACCTGCCTAACGGACAAAGCTGCTGTGACACCTTAGATGGTTTCCCCATGCTCTGTGTCAAATTTAGCATGTGCTTGACTGAGAGAAGAGAGTCATCTGAAAGAATGAGGATTCTTGGCACTGGAAAGATAGCTCAATGGCTAAGAGCACTTGCTTTTCTTTCAGAGGACCCAGGTTCAGCCTCCACCATCCATATGGTGGTTCACAACCACCTGTAACTCCAGCTCCAGGGTATCCAGGCCTTCATGGACACCAGGCACATGCAAGGTGCACAGACATACATGCAAACAAACACACAGATAAAGTAACAATAAATAAATACTTTTTAAATATTGAATAAGGAGTGAAGGGTCTTTACAATCGGGTTACTTACTGTAGTTACTTTTGAAATATTTCATTGTAACTTTGGCTGAATAAATATCTAAGTGTTATTTCACAATAACTTATGATACATATTTAGTTAGGAATTCAAACTTTTTTACTTTTAAACTTTTATTTTCAACTCTGGCTTCCTAAATAAAATAAAATTCTCTCTCTCTCTCTCTCTCTCTCTCTCTCTCTCTCTCTCTCTCTCTCTCTCTCTCCCTCTCTCTCTCCCTCTCTCTCTCCCTCTCTCTCTCTCCCTCTCCCTCCCCCTCCCCCTCTCCCTCTCCCTCTCCTCTCCCTCTCCTTCTCTCTCTCCCTCATGAACTCTCTCTCCTTCCCTCCCTCCTGCTCTCATGCTCTCACTCTCTCTATCACTCTGTGTGTGTGTGTGTGTGTGTGTGGTGTGTGCATGCCTCATGTATATGAGTGCACAGCCTCATGCACGTGCAGCAAACACTTCAACAACTGAGTCATCTCTGCATTGCCCCAGTATTTTGATAACAACAGAAATGGGCTAAGACAGGACTCTTAAAGGTAATTAGAGGGTGAGCTGATCGCGGTAAAATGCAGTGTATGGGACAGAAAACTGGCTCCGTAGGTAAAGGTAGCAGCAGCTAAGTTTGGTCCCCAGGATCCACATGATAGAAGGAGGGAATCAGCTATCACAGGCTGTCCTCTGACCTCCACTTGTGCACTATAGGGTGCGTGTACACACACACACACACACACACACACACACACACACACACGCATGTGCACACACACTAAATTTTCTTTTTTAAATTCCATCTATTTCCCTTACTTCTTATTCATTTCTTCTAGGATATATTCTAGGATCTCATCATGTATCAGCTGGCTATGACTTACTGATCAACAATCTCCCAAAAGAAGAAACTATAACGCTGATCTCCCTGAACTTCCTCTCCTCTTTCCCCTCCGCTTCCTTCCCTTCTACTTTCCCAAATTGTCTCGTCCTGTGTGGTATGGATCTTGGAACCTGGGCTAAGGACAATAAGGAAATGAAGAAAGGACAGACACACATACATACAATAGAGCTGGGGTCAGGTGGGTTCTTCCACCTCTGCAACCCAGAGCACGCTCTGTTTATTAGGGGCAAGACGGGGAAGGAGTTAGCTAGCGGTAGGAGGTTTCTGTAGGTGAGCAGTCTCAGGCTGTAAACATCCCAGGAGGAGAAAGATATCAATGCTAGTCTTTGCACACACTGATCAGTCATTCATATCTTTGCACACATTGGTCAACCATTCATATCTTTGCACACATTGGTCAGTCATTCATATCTTTGCACACATTGGTCAACCATTCATAAACTCTCAGATTCAAACTCTCAAGGAAAGCTTTGTGATTTCTGTTGCACCTGGGCCATATGGGTAGTGACTTTGCCAGTTTCTCGTGGGTCCGAGGCCTTGGAGTCTTTGGCATGGCCACTGTCATGTCAATAATACACATGTGCTCAGGACTTCCATTACTCAGGGCTTCCTCTGCTCCTGACACCTAATGAATCATGAAGCCAATCTCTCTTAGTTCCTTTTCTCATTGCCACGTCAAAACACCTGACAAAGGGCTCCTGAAGAAAGGAAGGAAGGGTTTAGTTCACCTTAAAGTTCCAGGACATTTAGATCATCATGGTGGAAAGTCATGGAAGGAGGCGTGTGGGGCAGCTAGCTGATCACACTGTGACCACAGTCACTGTTCTAGTTGCATTCTGTGGGTGTGACAAATACCATGTAAAAAAGCAACTTGGTTGGGAAAAAAAAAAGAGATTTGTTTCAGCTTACAGGTTATAATCCATCATTGAAGGAAGTCAAGGACTTTGAGGCAGAAGTAACTGCACGCTACCTCACACGTTACCTCCAACTGAAGAACTCACTTCACAGCCAAGCAATACATCAGAAACCATGGAGGATGCTTCTTACTGACTCACTCACAGGCTCATATTTAGTTAACTTTTTTATACAGCCTAGGGAATGGTGCTACCCACAGTGGGTTTGTATCTTTCATCAGTGAACAATCAAAATCTCCTGAAGACATACCCACAAGCTAGTCCGACCTGGGAAATCTCTCAACTGAGAGACCTCCTTCCCAAGTTGTGTCAAACTTCGACATTCAAAGCTAAGACAAACAGGAAGAAGAGAACAGACAGGAGGCGAGTTTGAGCTATAAAACCCAAGGCCCTCAGTGACCCACTTCCTCTAGTGAGGGCCCACAGCCTCCCCAGACATCGCCACCAGCTGAGAACCAAGTATTCAAATACATTAGCCTGTGGGAGACATTTCATATTCAAAGCACAGCACAGCCCAATGGAAGAGGAGTGGCCAGGCTATAAAATCTGATAAGCCAACATTTCTGTAATTGCATGATCCACTTTTCCTCACTATGAATCAGTTATGATGGCCTTGGCAACACGAGCATAATAAATAGACCTGATTTAAACTGTTTTAATAAATAAGGGAATTTATCATCATGCTCAAAAATAAATCTAAAAATATGACCAGTGGCTTAATCATGAAATGAAGGACCTGAGTTCCTCATCCACACGCACATCTTTCCAAGGCCAGACAGGTCATAATGGGAGGGGTGGTTCTATGGAGGAATGGAACAGAAAGAAGGAATATAAACATAACTAAGGGGATTTATTAGATTTACTTACATGATACAGGCTGGGTAGTCCAATGGTTGGCTGTCTTCACACTGTAGAAGCCGAGAATCTGGTAGCTGCTTGGTCCATGAGACTGGATGACTCAGCTGTCACTGGGTGATGCTGAAGGCCTGGAGGGTTTCTGAAGAGCCCTTGGTCTTCAATCCATATAGGAAAGCCTTTGGAAGCTGCATTCTGATGACAGTGAAGGATGGGGCAATAACAACAGTAACATTGTTACTGTCTGAAATGTGAGGCATTTGCCCTGCTTCCAAAGCTGGCTTCTCTGTAACATCAAGCATCACATGACAGTTTACAAAATGTACATTATATCATGTCACATTCTTTCTTTTTGTTTTTTGTTTGTTTGTTCGTTTGTTTGTTTGTTTGTTTTGTGTGTGTGTGATGTTTTCAAATATGAGTTCAGGTGTTCATATATACATAGGTCAAGTGCCTTCTTCAATTGCTCTCCGCCTTATATATTTTGCGACAGGGTCTCTCACTGAACCTGGAGCTCACTGGATTTGACTACACTGACTGGCCTGTGTAGTTCCTGAACTTCAGGGATCCTCCTGATCCTACCTCTCTGATGCTGTATTCACAGATACATGCTGCCATGCTCAGGTTTTTGTCGTTTAGGTATGTGTTCTCAGAGACTTTCCTTGGGTTCTGTTTGTTTGTTTTTTGTTTGTTTGCTTTGCTTTGCTTTGCTTTGCTTTGTTTTGTTTTGTTTTGTTTTTCAAGACAGGGTTTTTCCGTGTAGTTTTGGTGCCTGTCCTGGATCTCGCTCTGTAGACCAGGCTAGCCTCGAACTCACAGAGACCCACCGGGCTGTGCCTCCTGAGTGCTGAGATTAAAGGTGTGTGCTGCTGCCACCCAGCCCTCTCCTCAGGTTCTTATGTTTGCATGGCCAAATGTTCACTTGACCAAATTCTGTCACCAGCTCCCTCCTCCACTTTCCTTTGTTTACCTGGCTCCTAAATTCTGCATTTCTGTTCTTTCTTAAGTGTACACTGGCCTCTAGACATGATGCAAGCTTGACAGCTTTATAACCACTCCAACATGCAGAAAGAGTGAGCAAAACAACATATTCTGTTATTCGTGTTGTGTTGTGTTATACTTTGTGAGACAGGATCTCACAATGTAGCCAAGAATAGTCTCAAATACATGGTCCTCTTGATTATTTCTTCTGATTGAGACTTCTCTTCTTCTTTTTGAAAGATTTCATCATTTTTGGATATGAGGATGTGTGTGTCTGCATGTAGCTATGTGGAGCTGCATGTGAGTGTCTTCAATAGCCATAAGAGGGCATCAGATTCCTCAGATGTGGCATTGTAGGCAGCTGTGAGCTGCTTGCTGTATAGGTGCCTTGAAGCAAATTCTGATCCTCTGCAAGAGCAGAAAGTATTCTTCACCACTAAGCCATCTCTCCACCCTCGTGACTTCTCATCTTTACTAAAAATATTTAAAAATTACTAAGATTGTCTCGATTGGACAAAGAAATAGATCTGTGAGAACATGACGTCTCTGAGGTGACATTTAGCAGACGTTGCAAGAATCTGACTCACCAGAGGTGCTGTGTAGACTCATTCGGATGACACACACTTTTGTGTGAGTGCTCTGGTCCCTTCTGAAAATAGATATTGCCTTTAGAAAGGCCCCAAAGTCCTTCTTCTTTGCCACAACTCCATCTCCTATAGTTTTCACTTACCCTCTTTAAATTCTTTTTATTCTAATTTTGCATGTATGTGTGAATGTCTGTGTGTGCTTGTGCACACCATGTGTGCATCTGGTGCCCACGGAGGCCAAAAGAAAATGTCAGATCCCCTGAAAGTTGAGTTACAGGTGGCTGTGAACCACCGCAGAGATGCTGGGAACCCAACTACAGTCCTCTATAAGAGCAGTAAGTGTCCTTAACCATTGAGCCACCTCTCCAGCTCCTAGCACTGGTCTTCCTGAGCCCCTACAAACATAAACAAAAAGTATAATGGGAAAATCTTAGGTGTGGTAGATTTAATCTCTTAGGGATGTGTTTCATACATGTTCTGTTGGTGGTGGTAATACTGGGACTTGACCCCAGGTCACTGTGTATGATAAATCACTCTACTACTGAGCTTCATCCACAGCCTTTTTAAATTTTGAGACAAGGGCTCACTAAATTCCCTAGGTTAGCTTTGAACTCACTCTGTAGCCCATGAACTGGACTTGAACTCATACCTGGCCAGACTTTATAAAGACAAATTCCATACATCTACCTCATAACACACAATCTAAACTTTAGGAGGAAAAAAAGACTGGAATACAGAGATGGTGGTCTATTTGGTAAGAGAATGGGTATCAAAAAGTGGGAGATGTTGATGGATGTGTATGAGATCAAGATGGGTGACACACAGACATGATATCAGAATGAAAGCCACAATTCTCAACAATAAGTACATGCCAGTAAGTAAAAACCCTTAAACCAACAAACAAAAAGGACTTAGGAATCCAAAGATTCCCTCACTGTCCCTCAGCCTATGTTTTTATGGAGCAATAGATTCCATCAGTCTTAGGACTCACCAGTGGATCCCAAATCTATCAGTCAGTACTTTGGGAGGCCAGCTTCCACCTTTTCAAGGGTTCATATGAAGAGGAGAGAGGGATAAGAAAATATTAGATATAAAGATAGAAAAGAGGAGAAAGACAGAAACACAGGATAGCTTAGGGAAGACCTGGGTCAATACCCAATGGCCTTTTCAGTTTATTCAAAAGGAATTTTTATAACAATGCCAAGGGGAGAGGCAAAATACCTCCCCCTTTCTGGATCAAAGCACACAGCACAGCCAAGTGTAGATACTTCCAAGCACCTGGTAACCACACCCATGGTCAAATCATCCCCTTAGGCAGCCCTGCTAGGTAAAGCAAGCTCAGATTCTCGACCCTGAGTGAGTTCTCACTAGGAAATCTCTGTGGGTCTCCACACATAGTGATGAGAAAGACATCAAATTGCATACCTGGGGTCCTGGGTGAGAGGTCTAGGAGCCCACTACCGAGAAGGATAATACCCACATCATGGAATCTCTCACTGTTAAAAATACTCTGACACTAATTAAAATGGTAAGGAAGTCTATTTAAGACAGCTGTGTGGCTGTTTCCTCTGAACTGAAACATTCCTTCCTGGAGGAGTGGCTCCTAAGACTCCCTCAGAAAGTTCATGAAGTTTGGGAGGTTCAGAAAGCTCAGAATGTAGTAAGATGTACAAGATCCCTCCCCCAAGCTGTATAAGCAATAATCTGTTTGTGGGGGGCTGCATGGATGCAGCTTTCATGAGTTGCATTGATGCTAAGAAGAATGTTGAAGAGGCAGCTGCCTTTGAGTCTTCCCTGTTCCTGTAAGTAACCCTCTACCCTACTCTGATAAACAACACCAAGGAATTCATTAGTTCAGTCAACTAGACTTGGGTGGAATCATTTCTTCAGTTTGAATAGACTTAAGTGGAGTCATTTGGGGTGGAGATTGTTTGTTCATGTATCCCCAGGAGAAGGCACACAACACAGAACTTGGGGTATCAAAATAAGATACAGAGGAGCACCCAAATATAAATGGGACCTCTGTATCACACTCATACCCCCAGGTGTAGACAACATCATGGAAGAGGAGACAGAAAGATTGTAAGAGCCAGAGAGTAGGCAGGGCTGATGCAAAACAGTGTCTTCTAGACATGACAAGGCCATTGCCATCATTCACTCTCAGCACCTGTGGTTACTGTTCAAGACTTTTACAATGTGAAGCCAGTCATCTCTCAAGAACGCACAAGAGAAGAGTCCATAAGGTTGCACTCCTACATGAGGAACTATTGCAGCTGATAGCAGCTAGAGGAAAGAGAATCCACTTCAACAGGAGTATGGCCTGGGTGGGGTAGGTTGGCCATGCTCCAATGAATGGCCCCATACTGTGAATGTATAGACATCACTAATTGGACTCAGTGACTTATAGCAAAAATAAACAACAAAAAAAGGCTAGGGCAGACACAGGTGGAGTCAGAGTCGGCAAATATGATCAAAATTTATTGTGGGCACATATGATGCTCCCAAAGAATAAATAAAATAGTATATTTTTCAAAGGAAAATACAGAAATTAGGCTCAACTTTAAATACAAGAACAAGTTGGGATTCATAGAAGAGCAGGGTTATATATAGTCAATGAATGAACAGTTACTTAAAAGTGTTATTGAGGATGTGAGATTCCCATTAAGCTTTGGGACTCTTCTTGAAGGCAAGCCAAACACTATACATCCAAGTTAGGGAATGAAGAAGTTGACCACAAATCAAGGGTGATCAGACACTAGGTATTAGTGGGACAGATTCGGTGAGTTAGCATGATAATTGTGCTGCCCTCCACCATGTCAGGATGCCATTAAAAATCCCTCACCAGACACTAGCTTCATTTTCTTGGACCTCTTCACACCTAGAACTGTGAACCGAACAAACTTCAATTGTTAAATTCTTTAGTCCTGGATATTTAGTTATAGTTATTAAAACAGACTGGGCAACATGGGCCCAGAAGAGATAGGATGCTTATGAAAAGTCAAAGAAATTAAATCACATAATTGTGGGAAATGCTTTTTTTTTTTTTCACAATTGAGGGACAGGAAGTGCCATGGGGTCAAATGATCACTACTGCTATAGGTCATGTCGTGGGCATTGGCGCATCAGGATGTGAAAGTTAATGCTGTGGTTTTAATGTGTTCTCTGAAAGTGTTCTGTGTTGAAAACTTAACAGTCAAACTCACATGTTAATGACACTTGGAGGCAAGGTCTTTGGTTAGTAATTAGCATCTGACAAGATCAAGAAGGTAACTTTATCCCCTGGTGGTTACCATGGCTTTCTAAGAAGAGGGAGAGACCCAAACTGGCATTCTTGCTGTGTCTCTTCATGGGACACCATGTTATAATGCCACCAGAACACCCTCCCCAGATACCAACATCACGCTCTTGGACTTCCCAGCCTCCAGAACAGTGAACCAAAACAACTTCTCTTGTTTATAAATTGCCTACTCACGGATATTTTGTTACGGTTGCGGAAAGCACACTGAGACACTTTCCCATGCTACGTCCTCTAAGCTGATTGCTCAAATGACTCTAATGTCACATGACCAGGTAGAATCAGTACAGGGTTTTGTTCCAAGAGCTACACTAGGAATTCAGACTTTAGGAAAACCCCCTAGAACCTGCCTTCTCTTTCTCTCCAGTCGAAAGTAGACTGGTAAAGATGTAGACCGTGTTGTCAACATGGTGCTTTGGGAGCTGACTGAGAAAGCATGGGAGGCTCCATTTTCATTGCAGAAAGCATTCCCGGATCTGTTTTGGCTCTGGTTCAATGCCTTGGAAGTTTGTCTCTCCTATTCTTATTGCTGTTTTTATAATGTCTCAAATTACACTGTACTAGACTCAGTCAATGGCTTACTAGATTCCCTTAAAAGTATATAACATTGTTAAAGCCATTGTTTTTAAAAAGCCCCTTTAAACCACGACATTTATTAGCCATTATATTAAGATAAACTACAAAGTTATCCCCAATATAGACGTTACCCTTTGATTTAAATTCCAACTTGAGTAAACCAGGCAAGGCACATTAAAAGCAGAACGGTTTTTAGGACCCACTGGGCAGTGATAGAATTTGTGGTGTGCTAAACACTAGCACGGTGTATGTGAATGAGTCTTGGTTAATCACATCTGGGACCCAATTAAACTTTTCTGACTGCCTCCCATGTCTTCTCCGGCTGCAGCAAAGGGAAGTGCAGCCGGTGACATGCCCTAGGCAGAAGGGAACATCAGCCTGGAGAGGTGAGGACAGCGGGCTGCTGGGTCAGTGAGCTCTTTCTGGATTCTGAAAGACAGAGAGAGACATAGTCACTACTTTTGCACAGCTCTGACAAGATACTTGAGAGAAATGAGGGAAGGAAGATATGTTTTGTTTTACGGCTTCAGAGAGTCTGTTCCCTGGTCACTTGGCTTCATGCATTTATTTGGACAGAATGTCGTAGTGACAGGAACCTTTGGCGAAGGCGGTAGATAAAGAAGAGGTAGAGAAAGAATGAGAGGGAGGAAGAGTGCATACAAGATATAACCCCAAGGACAGACCTCCAAATGACCTACTTCTGCCAACGGGGCCATACCCCAAACATTTTGGTATTTCCCAATAATGCCATCAAGAGATTAACCCATTGATTATCCCAGAGTCCCCAGTATCTAAATGTCTTTGGACATTCTATGACAGAGACACCCAAAGGTGTACTTTACTAATTTCCTAGGTGTGTCTCAATCCCATCAAGTTAATGGTCAAGAAGACACCCCACAACGAGTAAGTATAAAGCCAGGAAATGCCGACAACTCTGTATTAGTCAGGATTCACTAGAATATAGAGTAACAGAACTTACAGAATAAGTCTCTCTCTTTCCATATATCTATGCACACATAGGTGATTTAGTAGAGTGGCTTACATGCTGAGGCCCACGAGTCCAACAACAGCTGCCTATGAATAAAAGGTCGAGGAATCCCAGTAGTTGTTCAGTCCATGAGACTGGATGTCTCAGCTGCTCTTCAGTACATGCCTGAATCCTGAAGAAGTAGGTTCTAATACCAGTGAAGGGATGGACTTGCTAGCAAAGCAAGAACAAGCAGGCAAAGAGCAGAAGCTTCCTTCTTCCATGTCCTTATATGCAGACTTTGAACAGAAAGCATGGCCCAGATTAGAGATGGGTCTTCCTACCTGAAAGGATCTGGATTAAAGGATGTCTTTCTGCCTCAAAGATCCAGATTAAAGGTGTGTCTACCCACCTCAAAGATCTGGATTAAAAGTGGTTCTTCCCACTTCAAATTAAGCCCCAAATCCCTCACAGGTGTGCCCCTCCATTTGGGGGTTTTAGTTAATCCCAGATGTAGTCAAGTCAACAACCAAGAATAGCCACCACAGACTCAATCTGCTCCTTGCTCTAACTTCCTATGAACCAGGACTTTACCTTACAAATACCTGTACATGGTGCCAAGGATGCTGTCCTATGATGTCCTGGTTAGTTATAATTGTCAGTTTGATACAGCCTAGAGTCATCTGAGAAGAAAAGCCTCAAGAGAATTGCCTAGATCAGGTTATTCCGTGGACGTGTCTGTCAGAGATTATCTTGATTGGTAACTGATGTTGGAGGGCCCAGCCCACTGTGGGCAGAACCATTCCCAAGGCAGGTTGCCCCAGATTGTATAAGAAACCAGCTAAACATGAGCCTGAGAACCAGTAAGCACAGCTCTTCTGTGGTTTCTGCTTCAGTTCCTGCCCTCACTTTTCCCAGTGATGGATTGTAACAAGCTGACAATATTTTCAAGATAGGTTCATTATGACAAAGAATGCAGTGGGCGCTACTGAGTTATACTATTCTTATAACAGCTGTGTTAAAGCAAATCACAACTATATAATAGATAAGTGTTCATGTGTAGTATACTTTATCTTATCATATTTATTGAGGATACCCCATAACTTTGACCCTAATCTCCAAAAAGTCAATGTTCTAAGTTTTCATACTTAAAGAACATGGATAGGAATTGCTTCATACTTCTTCTTTTGGGAGTCCTCCTCAGCCAACTCAAAACGTCCTTTTAAAAAATTCAGTACTGAAGGTTGAACCCAGGCTTTCACATATGTTAGCCAAGCACTCTACTGTTTAGCCATACTTCCAATAGGGGATTCTAGGCAATCACTCTACTTCTGAGTCACACTCATACCCATCATGGGGGATTCTAGGCAAGTGCCTATATCCGACACTAATCTCCACCCTCAGCCCTCATTTAACTTTTTATCTTGGGATAGTGTCACTAACTTCCTCATGCTGGCGTTGAACTTGTGATCCTCCTGCCTCATCCTCCTGGGAAGCAAGGATAACAGCTTTTAGCCATCTGACTAAATTTTAAAATTAAAAATTCAATGACTCAGATAAGTTCTTGCTTATGTGTCTTATAACTTTATACTACATTATAGATTAAAGCTTAGATGTTTTAAAGATATCTACTTCTAGTCATGGTGGTACATACCTTTAATATCTGTAACAGGAATCTTAAAAGGTCTTATTAATAAAAACAAACCCAGAGCCGGGTATTGGAATGAATGCTGGAAGATCAGAGAAGCAGAACAAGCCACAGCTTCCTCACCTCATCAGTTCCTCAGCTGATTCTGTTTCCTCAGACTGGAAGCTTCTGTGTCCTCCTCCCAATGGATCTAAGTTGAACTGCTGCTAAAAGCCTAAAAGCTTAACCAGCTCTAGTACCTGGTTTTTGTGCCTTATATACCTTTCTGCTTTCTGCCATCACTTCCTGGAATTAAAGGCTCACTTTCTGGGATTAAAGGCGTGAATCACTATGTCTGGCTGTTTCCAGTGTGGCTTTAAACTCACAGAGATCCAGATGGATCTCTGCCTCCCAAGTGATAGGATTAAAGGCTTGTGCTACCACTGCCTAAACTCTATGTTTAATATTATGGCTGTCCTGTTCTCTGACCCCCAGATAAGTTTATTGGGGTGCACAACATATCAACCACAAGTATCTGCACTCTGGAAGCTGAGACAAGTAAATCTCTGAGTTCCAGGCCAGCCTGTTCTACATAGCAAGTTCCAGCCTATTCAAAACTAAATAGTGGGATCCTATCTCAAAAGCAGTGGGGGGTGGGGGGGTGGGGGGATGTTTATCTTAGGAACTCAATTACAATGTTCCAATCACACAACAAGATAAGCAGTATAGTTTCCAAACAAAAGCTTAGTGAGAGGTACAGCATTAGTCTTTTTTTTTTTTCCCAAAAATCTCTAGTCTAGTGTCTGGGATCGTAGAAGACAACTACATTCCTGTCTCTGATACTTCATTAAATCTGGGGCAAAATGTGGCTTTGATTAACTTCTATACAGAAGGCCAGCTTCACACGGAAACAAGGGTGGGAAAGAAATTGTTTTGCAGGCCACTCTGACGATTACTTTCTAATGGCTATGGCCAAATTCCCAACAGAAGTATGTTAAGGAAGGAGGGGTTAATGCTGAGTCACAATGTCGTCCAGTCCAACACAGTGGAGAAGGAATGATAGATTCATGACATCAAAAGCATCTATTGGGGATCCTCACAACTCATTGGACCAGGAAGATGAGGAGAGACTGCAAACAGTCTCTTTACCTCCACCTCACCCCCCAGGGCCCACTCCTAGTGGGCTACAACAATCAAGTGACCCTATTTCCCAATGATTTCAGAACCTTGCAAACCAGTACCACCAACTGGAGATGAAATGCTTAAACATACAGTTCTGTGGGGGAACACATAGCATTCAAATTGTAATAGTCACTAAATGGATTCTGGAAACACACTGGTGTCTTGGATTTATCAGGGCTCTGGCCAGTATGGGCTCTTCACACATCATCTGTTAAGTTCCTGATTTCCCTCTTTCTGACTGAGCTTCCATTGTTCTCTCTTTTGTAACTTTGGTGGTCTGAAAGAAAATGGCCCTCACAGGCTCATAGGGAGTGGCACTATTAGGAGGTGTGGCTTTGTTGGAGTGACCTTGTTGGAAGAAGTGTATCTCTGAGGGTGGGCTTTGAGTTTTCATAAGCTCAAGCCAGTCCTGGTGGCTCACTCTCTCTTTCTGCTGCCTGATGATCCAGATGTAGAACTCTCAGCTACCTCTCCAGCATCTGTGTGCTGCCATGCTTCCTGCCATGATGACAATGGACTAAACCTTTGAACTGTAAGCCTGTCCCAATTAAGTGTGGTCCTTCATAAGAGTTGCTCTGGTCATGATGTCTCAGCTCATCAATAAGACTTAAATAAGACAGTAACTCATGCTCACCTTTATCAGTCTTCACAACCCTGCCCCAGACCTTGGCTAAATCACTTTGCAGCAGACTAAAGAAAATGAATGATGCTACATAGTTTCATGGTGTTAAGACTGGGTACCTGAAATGATGCCTCTAGTGTTATGGGGGCTGGTTTTCTGTGATGCACCTGACTCTTCCATTTTCCTACACATTCATATAGTTTCCAGGCGTTCCCTAATGTGACTTCTATGCAGAAAATAATATTTCATAAAAGATGAATAACAGTAATAATAATAATAATGATGATAATATAGTTTACATAGACATATATCACATCACTAAGCCTCAAAAGTTACTGACACAAATACCTAGAAATTAAACCAATAGAAGATTTAGAAACAAAAACATCTTTATAACTAACATTTATTTAGAACCATTGGTAAAAGATGATACTAAAAAGAATCAGTTTTATTATTGCTTGTAAATTCTTTATGGGCAATGAATTCCCATATCACTTTCTTCTAAAGGGTGCCCTCCCACCACACTACTCTTGAGAATTTACTCTGCACTGGAGGTAAAAGGAGGTTCCTCCAGACTCTGGAAGCAAACAAAACTTAACAACACTCAGGAAGAAAACACATAACAAGTCTCAGGAAGTTCCTGAAACAAGAGGCACGAGAGGTCCCTCTCCAAGGTTATTCAAGCAGCCACAACTGCTGAGGGAAAGGGTCTCTCTGAACAGTCAAGCTGCCTATAAGTCTTTTGTAAGCTCCAGGAACTCAGCTTCCATGAGTCATCACCCCTGCTGAAGTGGACTTTCTGGTGATGCAGATGCCTCTGAGTCATCCATCCTCCTGTAAGCCATCGGTCATTCAGCTCATAAGTGTGCTTATGGGTTCACCAAGTTGGAATTCAGTGGACTCATCATCTAGTCAACTTTAGTCTGGCGATGGTTATCTATCTGGGGTGAATATGTTCGCTCATATCTCCTTAGGAAAAGCCTAACAACACTATCTTCCTAACCATGTACAAAACTCTATGTGTACACTTATTCATCCCAAGTTTAAGTGTAGATCTGTCTGTTTCCAAAGGGTTCATGTGGTGATATTGTGTTCCCCAAAATATTGTGCACCCTAATAAACGTATCTGGGGTCAGAGAACAGAACAGCCACTAGACATAGAGGCCAGAAAATGGTGGCACTCACACCTTTAATCCTATCACTTGGGAGGCAGAGATCCATCTGGATCTCTGTGAGTTTAAAGCCACACTGGAAACAGCCAGGCATGGTGACTCACACCTTTAATCCCAGAAAGTGAGCCTTTAATCCCAGGAAGTGATGGCAGAAAGCAGAAAGGTATATAAGGCGTGAGGACCAGGAACTAGAGCTGGTGAAGCTTTCAGGCTTTCGAGAAGCAGTTCAGCTGAGATCCATTTGGATAAGGACACAGAGGCTTCCAGTCTGAGGAAACAGGATCAGCTGAAGTATTAGCAAGGTGAGGTGGCTGGGGCTTGTTCTGCTTCTCTGATCTTCCAGCGTTCACCCCAATACCTGGCTTTAGGTTTGATTTTATTAATAAGACCTGTTAAGATTCGTGCTACAGGTTCATGTCTCCTTAGGGAAAGTCTCACAACACTGTCTTCCTAACCATGTATAAAACTCTATGTGTACACTTATTCATCTGAAGTTTATGCGTAGATCTGCCTATGTCCAAAGGGCAATCACACAGGGGTGTTTCTTGATGCAGGTTATGAGGCTGTAAGGGACTGTGTCTCTTTATGTGGCTTGCTACACACAGAAGGCTTAAGCATGGGTACTGGGGATAATATGTAAGAACAAGAGAGGAGGGTAGACACTATGAATTCTCTCTCTTCCTGTTCAGACCCGCAAGTGAATGCCTGTGTCACATGGAAGCAGCAAGGAACCGACAACCAAAGCCTGGGAGGTTATTTCAAGAGTGACTCGGCAAAACAACAGTGTTCCATTCTGCCACTAATGAAGTCTCAGAACACAAAGTGAGACACAGATCTGCAGAACACTTGCTACAGCGGCAGTTCAAGGAAGCCTTGGCAGAACCCCAAGCAGTATCCTTGGCACAGAAATGAATCATCTCCTGGGGAATGCCAGCCTCTGTAGAAACACGATTTCCTTCTGCAGATTTAACGGTTGGAGGAAGTTCTTGGAAATGTTCTTTCTAGACTCCAGGCAGCCACTTTTGCTCAGAAATATGGAAAGACCTGCATGCTTGTGACTTGAGAGTTGGGTTGGACTCATTTCAGAGCCGATTAGACTTCTGTGTTTCTCTCAGAGTCAGCTGTGAAGGTTTCCCTCAATGATGGATGCTCAGTGTGGGGCACAAGTGACAAGGAGCATGTCTTCGCTGTGGGTTAAATGCATCAGCCTTGGTGCAGTTGTCCACATCCCTGAAGTTGCCCAGAACATCCATACCCAGTCCTGTGCCCTTCCATATGCCCTCTGCCTGACAGAAGAACACAGTCTCCCATATTCATTCCTGCTCAGAGGCCACCATATTGTCAGCTTCAAGTCAACCCTGACCAAGCTTCCTCACTTTGCTACAGTCCCAACCCTAAATCCTCATTTCTACCCGACCTTGGTTTAGTACTTCCTGGTAGAAATTAAGGTTATCATGCAGCTACTAGCAAGCTGCCAGCACCTATTCTGGTGTGTGTGTGTGTGTGTGTGTGTGTGTGTGTGTGTGTGTGTGTGTGTTTCCCTTAGTATCATTCATGAGGATGCCATCCATTTTGTTTTTAAGACAGAGTCTCTCACTGGCCTAGAACTCATTATTTGGCTAAGCACTGGCCAGCAAGCTCTATCTCTGCCTTCCCAGTGCTGGGTTTACAGGCACACACTGTCATGTCTGCCTTTTTTTACATGGGTTAGAGAGATTGAATTCAGACCCTTTTATTTGTGCAGAAAGCACTCCCCTGACTGAGCCATATCCCCAGCTACTAACATTCACTCCAATCCTAACCTCAAACTAGGTCTTCAGACTACAAAAATTTGAGTCTGTTTATTCCTGTATAGAGTAGGGATGAGGTGCATGGGTTCAGGAAGACTTCCACATCAGTTATGACCCACACATGAAGGCCTCATGGAGGATTGAGGCAAGCTATAACTTGCTCCAGAACAAACTTGTGAAGGTTTTCTAGTGTTTTCTTGGCAAAACACTGCCATTGTCTTTCCTTTATGCAGTAGCGGTGAGAACACAGCCTCGTTCGGCTTCTATGGAAGTCAGTATGCAGATATCTCAAAAATAAAAACAGCAAGAGATAGCCGGTATGCCTCACCTATTCCTGGGTCTTTACCCAAGGACCTCCAGGACGGCATATCACAGAGCCGGATATTTGCACATTGGTATGTTCCCTGCAGCATTGTTCTTCACATAGCCAAGTTATGAAACCAAACCCAGTTGTCGCGCAAGAGAGGAATAGAAGAGGAAAGTAGGATATGTACACACAACAGAATTTTTTCCACCATAAAAAAAAAGTTGAAGCCGAAGAGATGACATGAGGGTTAAAAGCACTTCCTGCTCTTGCAGAGGACATCCTATCAGAAGGCTCACATCCAACTGTAACTCCGGCTCCAGGAGATCTGATGTGATAGAGCTTGAAAAATACAAAACACAAATTAAAAATACGTATATCTGAAAGAACAACGTCCCCTACAATAAAAACAAGACATCCAAGTTTACCTTGCAAGCTGTGTTTCCACTTCTCCAGGATGGCTCACCCTGATCACTCCCTCTCTGCCCTCACAGGAGAGGCTGCTCTCCAGAGCCTTCACCTTACCATAGAGTGCATTTCCTCTCTCTGCTGCAGCTCAGAGCTGCCCCACTCTGACTGATCACTCTGTTTGAAGGCAATGGACTCTGCCCAAGTATCTCCATTACATTAGCTCCCGAAGCATTCCACTGTGGCTGAGTAAGAGTGGGAAGGAGGTGAAAGGAATAGAGTCACCTGTAATAGGTGATTAACAGATTCCCAGGGCTTCCTAACTACAGCTTTAACATGCCAAGGAGCCTCAAGGGAGAACTCAGTGCCTCTGAGGGGCTCAAAGGTCCAAATTCCCGCTGAGCACAGGAAACAACGGGGCATTTGGTGTGCCAAAACAACCCAGTCCTTTGAATGAGAACTGGCCCCCAACATGCAAGGATATCCATGAAAGAGACAGAGGAATCCGGGATTGCGCACAGTGCAACTGGTGGGAGCTTACAGGTGGAAACATGGCCCCAGGTGACTGAAAACCCAGCTGGATCCTTGAGATTTGAGTCAGAAAGACAGATACAGATGATAGAGACATAAACTTATAGTTGGATGTAGATAGATATAAATAACACAAATGACAAAAATAATGCAGATGATACTAATGTATAGATGGATACAGATGGTATAGATATAGATGATGTAAAGCTGTAAATAGATGCAGGAATAAATGATTAAGATTAGACAAATATAGAGATAAGCATATTAATACACACCATATAGTAAATATAGATGATATTAGTGATATAGATATCCATACAAATGAAATGGATTATAAAGACATACATGCTACAAATATACAAATAATAAAGAGAATACAGATGCTTCTAACTATAGATACAGGTTATATAAAAAACAGACAATATATAGATGATATGCGTGTATAAACACAGATACAGATTCTGTAGCTATAGTTGTTATAGATAAATACAGATTATACAGATATAAGTTATACAGGTGTATATTGATAGGTATGGACTATATAAACATGGAGATAGATGTACATAGATGGTATAGGCAATACAGGAATCGATTATATAAATATGGATGATACAGGTAGGTGATTTAGCACCCTCCTTCTAACAGGACTCTGCCCAGTTCACCTTAAGTTTATATCAAAGAATCAAGCACATCCCTGAAGCCAGTGGTCCAGTCGTAAAGCTCCACACATGCTGTTTTCTCATAATTCGATCATTTCCTCATGGAGGGGAGGTTCTTTAAGCCTCCGGAAGCTAATGAAACTTACAAGTCTCAGGAGGTAAGCTCATGAAACCTACAATATTTACAGGGACCCTCCCCAAGGTCCTGTAAGTGTTTGGGGGGAGACATGTGGGGAGGGGCACTAAGACTTTCTCAGTGGACCTGACTTCAAGTTGTACAGGAAGCTCCAGGCTGTGGATGCTTTAAGTCATCTCCCAGGCTGTGGTGCATCCACCCTTGAGTCACCCATGCTCCTGTAAGCACCAGCACTCCCAATAAACTCACTGGTCCACCAAGCTAGTCTTGGGTAGAATGGTTTCTTTGGTCTGTTATCTGACTCTTCTTGGGGTGAATGGACATTTATTCACATCTCCCAGGAGACGTCACACAACACAGCATGCTATCGCTGTTGTTTGCTGGGGAACTATGCAAGGAAAACAGTTTGGGCTATTCTAGACCAATCACCATGACTACTGCTTATGATGGTTGGGTTTAACGTTGCCTTGCCTTCAATCACCTGAGGAAGGAGCCTCCCTTGAGGAATTGTCTTGATTGTCTTCATGGATGTGGTAAGACCAACCTCCAACATGGGCAGCACTTTCTGAGAGCAGCCCAGATTTAAAAGGGGCGTGCGTGGCAGAGGGAAGAGTATTTATTTGACTTCTGCAGGTTTGACCTTCCCTCTTTCCACTGAGGTGATTTATCCCATTGCTACTGATGATGACTCCTTCACTAATGTCAGAGCCACCATTCCCAGGCTTTCGTCGCTGAATGAGGACCAGTGGATCTCCAGGTTTGGGTGTCAGATGGGGACTGCTGAGGCACCCAGCCTTGTGGACTGAGCAACTAATGGGTTGTCAGATGACCCAGTGTGAGACAGCCATACAGGGACTTATAAGTCCTCCTTCAGCAGCACCCAGCCTCAAGGACAGAGCAACTTCTGAGTTCTCAGTCTCTCAGATGTGATTTAACTGTTGTGAATATTTTAACACGAGATGATTTCACAGATAGGATGTGTGTGTTTGTGTGTGTGCGTGTGTGTGTGTGTGTGTGTGTGTGTGTGTGTGTGTGTGTGTGTGTATGCATACTCATCCTATCTGTCCTGTTCCTTTAGAGAATGGCAACTGATATACTACTCAAGATGGCTGTAGTCATGCAAAGCTGAAATCCACTTGGTCAGAGGTAGGCTGTAAATAAGGTTGAGGATGGGATACTTCATGATCACCTTCTATATGGCAGGCTACCAAAATGTAGCATCTTAAGTCAAATTCACTAAAGAGCATCACTAAAATGTGAAGTGCCCATCAAGACTGGATGTTTCTAGAATCCCTTATTCTTTACCTTGATGTCCATGGGTCAGAAGGAGAAAGGAGATTCTTGTCATGATGTGAGACCCTAGTCTATTGACAACTCTGGGATATCACTTCAAACTCCATCTTATCTACAGTCAACCCTTTGCCTAACTATTTAAGGCCTTCTATCTAACACAGTAGTTTTCAATTTGTGGGTTGTGATTCCTACAGGGTCACGTATCAGATATATTTACATTGTGAGTCATAACAGTAGCAGAATTACAGTTGTGAAGTAGTGACGAAATGATTTTATGGTCAGAGGTCACCACAACTGTATTAAAGGGTCACAGCATTAGGAAGGCTGAGAACCACTATTCTAACACATCAGACCTGGGATTCTCAAATTCAAGCAGTTCCATTTCAAGGAGAAGGTATCCCCTCTACCCATCAGAGACCCCAAACTCTCCCCTGATAGATTTACATGCCCTTGCTTTAGTGTGTCTTAAGTTATTCAAATATGTTTATTAATTAGTCATCATTATCAACTTGACATCCTACCATCATTTAAATAAACTTGGTGAAATTAATGAGGCCTCTAATAATATGCCTGCTCCTTGTGCTAATTATTTTTTGGTGAACAAATTCATTGTTAACATGAATAGCAATATAAATCATGCCAAGAATCAATATTTGTGTGGAAGATGAGCTTCAAAGACCAAGAGAAAGGACACACTAGCATTGATGGAAGTCAGAAGAAGTTCTGAGCCCGAGTTAAAGAGAAAGTGGGTTCTCCTAAGGAAAGAGTTGAATATGAGCTTCATTGATGATGGGATCGGAAGAGGAAGGTCCTCGAAAGCAAACAGAGGTTGTGTGAAAGGACTTGTTCTGTAATCATGTCAACTGGATCTCCCTACAAGGAAACACTGATAGAAGCTGGGAGACACTGAAGAATATGCTTTTCTCATCACACACACACACACACACACACACTTGATCTCCAAGTTCTTATTGAATCCAACATCAGTCAATATATTTTCTTAATGCTTTCCCCTCTAAGCTAATAAAAGCTTATACTTTGGCCTATTTTCCCATTATCACTAGACTGTCTGATCTACATCAAGATATAGCCCCCTCATACAGTTTAGATAAACTTAATACACACACACACACACACACACACACACACACACACGCACGCACGCACGCACGCACACACACATGCAAAAGTTCACCTGCTGGAAGTTTACCTCCCAGTGTGGCAGTGTTGAGATGGTAGACCCTTTAAGTGGTGAGGCCTAATGGAAGGTAACTGGTTCACAGAAGTTCCACCCTCATGAATGGACTAATTCATGGGAAAGGTTGGGTTTCTTAGGAGTGAATTAGTTCCCTCAAGAGTGCATTATTATAATTTTAAAAAAGGAACAACTTCCCATGCTCCCTTGCTTTCCGTCTTGCAGTGTGAACCCTTCTGTATGTGGCTAGTTTTCTTTCCACTTCTTCACCACACGATGGCACAGCCGGAGGTCCTCCTGAGAAAACCAGCATCATGCTCTTCAGATTTACCAGCTGTGAGAATCATGAGGACTTTCTTTATGAGGTACTCAGCCTTGGGCATTTTGCAACATACAGCAATGTACACAGACTAAGACGCCCCTAAATTGGGTCCACAGACAAATATCAGGGACCAAAGAAGAAAATATTTCCTTGACTAAGGAGTTTCCTAGAGGTTTCTACTGGCTGGAATTCTTTTCTACAGTCCAAGCTCTCTTCATAAAATTCAAGTTCTCCAAATCTGAACTTCCCTTACCTTTCCACTTACATCTCATCTAAATGAAACCCCTAAGGAAGCTGCCCCTCACTGCACCATTTCAGCTGGTTAACCTTATACATTTCCAACCTTAAAACCACACTTGTTAGAGCAGACTAATCCTGAATTCCCCAGTCACAGTCTTTCATCAGGACTCACGAACTCCTAAGCTTCCTGGTTTCATTGCACTTACCTCATGGATCAGAATTTTCAGCATATGATCTTCTCTTATTTCCTTGACTTTGAACCTCTCCAGGAGATGACATCCATCTAATTCATCTCAGACTTCACAAAATCTAGTGGACCATAAATACTGGATGAATAAATGGGTTAATACATCCTTATAGGAAAAAAAAAGGATTGTGGGAAAGATTAAAGGTTCGTCAGACAGAAGGCTGGGAATTGAGTGATGACACAGGGAGACCAAACTTAGTGGGGACACTTGAAGCTCCCTGCAGGGGGTTAGAGGTGGCTGATGTTTACCTGTAAGTGGATTTGGTACAGACCAAGGATGTTTAGAAGGGACCAGTAGAGAGAAATCATCAAGAGTGCAGACTCCTGCATGAGGATCCAGAAATTACTATTGATGCTAGCAAAGCACATAGCTTGAGAGAGTATAGAACAGGTACCAACCACATTTGGCTTAATGTTTGCATGGAGACTGAGAAGTGAAATGGGTGAATGGTCCCCCAGATGTTCCCAATGGGCAAGGAACAGTTTACTGGTGACAGACTGAGAACCAAGTTCCTTCAACCCTGTATAGGTACTTCTGGATAGGTCAGTACCTCCTGAACTGAGAAGTACTGGATGGATGTCTTGCTAAGTTAAAGATGCATTTTCTTGATGAGCAAATCACATGCCCATGAGTAATAAAGGCACTGAGGCAAGCAAGCATAGGACTAACTTAATGACTCGAGACACTTCTTGGCTTGAGCTGTATACACACCCCTTGCCAACAAAGCCCCTAGCAACCTGGGACCCCACACAGACACATGCTTTCACTGAGCTGTATACACAACCCTCTTTAAAGAAAGCAGTGGGACATTCTCTCTAGCCGATGCCTTGCTAGGAACCCTTCGTAGCATCCTTTTTGTGATCATCCATATCCTAAAAGGCATAATAAGAATAAGAGGAAATGGGCTAATCCAGTCTGGACTGGTTTGGGATGCCTGTATGGTTTGACATACTCTGACTTCTGAATGAACTTTTAAGGAAAATTCCATATCGGCCATCTTAGAGTTGTGCATGATTAAGGAAGGCGTATCTATGATTAAAGTCAAATGTATCATGGGAAAAGGTGCTCACAGTAAACAAAGACTTACTGCTTGAGTGGCATGCTTTCTCAGGGCATCTGTTCCTTTGTAGTATAACGATGCTTTTCTTTAGCTTTACTTCTGAATAAAGTATTTTGCTACTCTGCTTTAGACATGAGTTTCATTGGTCCTTTAAACAAGACACTGAGAACCTAGAAACACTCCGATCCAGACAGAGACCACCATGTTGCATGACAGTTTTCTCCTTCAGGAAGGAGGGGAACCTTTATGAAGACTCAGGAAGTAAACTTCGTATAAATGAGAAAGCTGAAACTGACCAGACCCATGAGGGCCCCTCCCCAAGGTGACAGAAGCGGGAAGCAAGTGCTGGGGGAGGAGACTGTGACCAGCCAAGATGTCAAGAAGAGATCTTCGGACCGACTAAGCTGCCCTCAAGCTCTGCAGAGAACTCCAGGGTTGCAGTTCTTGTGAGCTGAGGTGGGCTTTTTGATGATGCAGGTGCATTTGAGGAAATAACCCATCACTCACACTCCTTTTAATAGCAATAATGAAAACCCATCGGTTCACCAAGTTGGACTTTGGTATAATTATTACTTTGACCTGTCCTGAGTTTTCTACCTGGGGTAAGTAGGTGTGTGTGTGTGTGTGTGTGTGTGTGTGTGTGTGTG
>CABHPQ010170272.1:6058-26663 GCA_902168405.1 Peromyscus aztecus
CTACTGGTGCCCTGGCTTCCAACTGGCCACACAGGCCCATAGTTCCTTCAAATCCAAGGTTATGGCACAGTTCCAGAAACATGGCCCTAGGCCCTTCCTTCCCTGAGTGACTAAACTGTCATCTGCCTGTAGTTAAAGCTCTCATCCACTAAGTAATTGAGTGGCTTCTCTGAGCTTAGAAAGGTCCTCCATCTCCGGGAGCCCCATCTCTGACAGGTGGACAGGCCAATGCTCTAAGAAAGAAAAATCACACAGTCGCTTTATCCTCTGCCTCTATTGCTGATCTGTGCCCCACCCTGCTTTCGCCAAGTCCTCTAGGCTTCTTTGAGCCCTCCTTCCAAGGTAAGTCACCTAAGTCTGAAGGATGAGACCCATCTCCTAAGGCGGCTTTGCTCTTCCATAGAGAACTGGCCCAAGACGCCAGGAAATGATCTGCTGGGGACCAACGGTTGTCATTCTACAGAGGGGTCTGGTGAGAAAGCAAGCCCGAACAGTATTTTCTCCTTACTCTCTTGTTCTAGAGCTGACTCCTCCAGGCAGCCAGTGACACAGAGCAGGGAAGGAGAAGTTGGGTCCTAATGTGTGAAAAGCTCCAGCAAAGCAAAATCATTTACTCTTTGGTGCGACTGCTCAGCAGAGCTAATAAATCTTGCATGAGCAGGGCCAATTCTAATTTCCTAATATGAAAAGGCATTTGGATTGAGAGAGAGGGGGAGATAAAAGTGATTGAATCTCCAATAGTCCAGGTTACTGACAAGAAACATCCTGCTCAGCCCTGAGAGAAGGATGGCAGCACCCGCCTGCTGCATACACCCATCTGTTCTGCCCCCCTCTTGGCGCGATACATCTCAGTCTCTTCTATTGACAGGACGTGGCTTTAAACACAGTTACACAAGTTATCATTTCTGCCTTCTGATCAATCTGAATTTTCAGGACAATTACCCTCTTAATCAATGATTGCTATCAGCAGCCCCGCGCCTGGACGGATTTCTCAGCAAGGTAATCATGCCGCCAGGCTGGACGGCGTGTGCATAGGCAATGAAGCTCCGGGTGGGGTCTCCTCCCTCCTTGAGCCCCTATATCCCAGCATCACTGCTAGCATCAGGACAAGGACGGCAAAGTGTGAAGGCCACTTCAAGGAGTGGTGGGAGTAGAAGAAAAGGGAGGGGGCCCAGCCACTCAGTCAGCTTTCTAAACCATCTGATTATGGAATAAACCTATTAAAACCCTAGATTTACTGCCCACCGCCCAGATACATCTCCACATGCCCTCCTGCCATCATTCATACCTCCTAATTAGCCTAATAAAGCCCTATTCTAATTATAGGCTCAAACTATTAGGGTGAGTAAGTACAAAGAAAAGAGAAATATTGGCTTTACTAATCTCTCAGATGCTCCATGGATCTGGTTTGCACTGGCTACTTACTGTCTGGGATGGCCAGGGCAGCCTCTTCTCCTTGGAAACCCGGACATCTGGAGCTATCATAAAGTAAGCCTGGCCTTGAGCCAGAAGGCTACCCAACTCAGCACTGCCCTTCCTGGGTTATCCCACAGACCAACCCTCTGTGCATAAAATAATCCAGAGCCCCTCAGAAGAGGGGAGGAGAGGGGACAGGGAAATCCTGTCCAGCTACACAGAAGCCATATCTGCTACACTGGGGACAACTCAGAGGATGTTCTCACATCACCCATTGTTGAGCAAGAGGCCAACAGTACAACAGAAATTACTTGATCTAGGACCCTAATAAGCTGATCTGAGCTCTGGCATGGGTCCATGTACCAATATACAATTTGCTATTGTACCCTGAAGGGAGAAGGTAATTAAAAAGCATGTTTTCCTTTTTCCCAAGAGATTACAGAATATGCCAGCACGCTTTGGTATGCATGTTTTTATTCACTGGCATTTACTAAGTGCTACCCATGAGATAAGGGAAGAGGGTACAGTAGTGACAATACAGAAGGGGTTTCTACTCTCGTGGACCTCACAATCTACACAGAGAGAGAGAAAGCGTGAGAGACAGACAGAAAGAGAGATGGAGAGAGCAACAAGGTCAACTTGTACATGAATATTCAAGGCAAAATTATTTACAGCAGCCAAAAGGTAGCACAGACCCAAATGTCTAATAATGAATGAACGAAGGAAGGAAGAATATTTAGGCTAATTATAATGGCATGGGACTGTAATCCACACACTCAGAAGGCTGAGGCAGGAGGATAACTACAAATATGGTTTACATAGTGGTTTCCAGGCTAGCTTGGGCTATAGCTAGAGAACCTACTTCAGAATAAATAAATAGGGCTGGAGAGTTGGTTCAGCAGTTAAGAGCACTTGCTACTCTTGCAGAAGACCAAAATTTGGTTTCCAGCACCCAAACTAGGTAACTCACAACCACTTGTAACTCTAGTTACAGGGGATCTGACACCTTCTTCTGGCCTCTATGGGCACTAACACATGTGATGCATATACAGACAAGCAAACACACATACACATAAAGGAAAAAAAAATAATAATAATAAATAAAATAAAAAGGAAAGGAGGGAAGGAAATGCAGCATGTCTATACAATGAAATAATTATTTGCAGTAAAAAGAAATAGAGGACTGATTGATGCACTGTAAAATATGGATGAACCTTGAAAATTATGCTAAGTGAAAAAAGCTCATAAGGCCATATATATGAATCTTGTAGAATTTTTGGTTTGCTCAAGGACAGGATGTTTGGGGGGAGGAGATAGGAAGTGTCTGCTAGTGGAATTTCTTTTGAAGACAAAAATATTCTCAAATTAAGTGTAATGATTGGCTATACAACCGTGCAAAGACAGTAAAATACAAATTCTATGTCTTAAATGGGTGAATTATATAGTATATAACTTATATCTCAAATATAGGTACTTTTAAAAACGTACAGTAGGGGGGCTAGAGTGGTGGCTCAGTGGTTAAGAGCACTGGCTGCTCTTCCAGAGGACCCAGGGTCTTGGAGGATAGACAAGAATTTACTGGGCAGGAATGCAGCAAAGGCTTCTTCAGGCAGATGGAACAGATGTAAACTTAAGGCTTGAACATACACCACACAGGCAACACTGGTGTAGTTGGAAGTTATACTGGAGGGTCTTCAAGGTCAGGCTAGAGAATTTATACTTCATTCAGTAGACATCAAGATATCTGAAGTAAAAAAAGGTAGTACAGAACAGTCTGGGGTTTAGATGGCTCACGCATGAGAAACAACATGTCATAGTTGGAAGGCATGGTTTGGGGGTCACAATATCCAGAGTTTAAATGTTTAGGTTTATTTTTTTTAGAATAAACACATTTCCCCTTTTTCAGTGTATGTGTTACGCATGTGTGTATGTACATATTTGCATCTGTGTGGGAACATGTATGTGGATGCACATCACATGTTTACATGCATGTAGAAGTGGCCCAAGGTTGATCTTATTCTTTGAGGCAGAGTCTCTCAGTCATATGAAGAGTAACTGATATGGAGAGTGTCTCTGGCAAGCTTTCTCTGGGAACTCCCTGTCCACATCGTCCAAGGACTGGAAACTACAAGTGAACAACCAGGCCCACACAACATCTACATAGGTCTTCATACTTGTGCAGAAAGCACTTTAACCACTGAACCATCTCTCTAGTTCCCCAGAATAAATTCTATTTCCTCATAATTTATTTATTTTTACTTTATGTGCATTGGGGTTTTGCCTGCATGTGTATCTGTGTGAGGGTGTCAGATTTTGGGAGTCAGAGACAGCTGTGAGCTGTCATGTGGTTGCTGGGAATTGAACCTGGGTCCTCTGGGAGAACAGCCAGTGCTCTTAACTATTGGGCCATCTCTCCAGCTCCCAGAATAAATTCTTAATAACTAGTGAGAACTAGGATTTTGTCTATTCTGTGCATCTTTTCTCAGTGCTTGGTGGAGTGCCTAACTCAGCAGCTGCTCAACAGAATGAATGAATGAATGAATGAATGACCAACTGACTACAGTGAACTCAATCTCATTTGGTAGATATACTAGACATCTTCCACGAACCCTGGCTCTCTGTTATACAGCGTGAGCTCTTCAATGTAAGGTTCCTGTTTGAGTTCTGACCTATGGCCTCTGATCTCACACAGGGCTGATGCTCTATCTAGTTACAGCCTTCTTCTGCTCTAGGGGGTCTCCTTAAGGCTCAAAGAGGACATCACTGTGGCTAGAAGGAGGAGGGCAGGGGAAGCTTAGGGACGAAAGGCTTCAGGAGAGTGGAAGAGGAGGTGGCAGTGCCCACCATCTTTACCTTACAGCAGCCATGGTGCTCTAGGAAGCAAGCACATCATGAGTCATAAAGCTAGAGCTAAGAGACCATCCCCAGCCTTTCAGAACCCCCTGTGGAATGCTCCGCACCACAGGCAGCAGGCTTACATGCAGGGAGGAGGCCAGCAGAGGTGAGGGAGAAACTCAACTGCAAGATTTGCAGGTGGATGGGGGGGGGGGGGGGGGGGGGGGGGGGGCGGGAAGACCAGGTCTTGAGACCTGCCTTTTCTGTCTCTTCTCTGGTCAGTAGAGTCTTCAGAGCATGGTAGGAAGGGGCTCCTCAGTCTCCCAACCCCCAATTCCTATACCCCCCCCCCATCCCTTCCCTTTCTTCCTGCAGAGCTTCCCTGGAGCCATAAAAATAAAATAAAACACAAACACCCACAGTCCAGGAGGAGGGCGTCAGACAGATAATGGGCATTTTATATCTTTTTATGACACTCCCCATAGGCAGCTCGGCAATCACAGTGCAATAAAGGCAGGCATGCAGCTTGCATAGTTAAACAACTGCCGGGTAATTAGGCACAGCAAACACACCACTGGGGAGGCCTCAGGCCTGCTCTGGGATCTGCCTGCAGCCTGCCTGCCTGCCTGCTTACAAGCAAGTAAGTGCCAAGGCTAGGGCTAACACCAAAAGAGAGGTGGTCATGGTGCTAGAGACAGAGCACTACCAGCTCCTGTCTGTACACCAGGGCACATGCCTCTGCACACTCACATATGCCTGTGCACACTCACAAGCATGCCTGCTCATACCCAGGAGTGCCACTCCTGTTTTCCAAACAGGGCAACCTAGCGTCTCAAGACTCTAAGGCCTTTTGAAGAAATCACAGCAGGCAACGGCAGGGACTAGTACAGCAGGATGGCTCTTAGGACACGTGAACAAGCCCACGGACAGCTTTACATGGACCCTCTGTCTTTGTAAACTTTGACTCAGTGAGGAACTTCATTAACATAAATCAGTTGTAAAAAGAAAAAAAAAACAAATAAATAAATTAGTTGTTAAAAACACAGGTATGGGCAGTGGTGACACACACCTTTAATCCCAGCACTTGGGAAGCAGAAGCAGGTAGATCTCTGAGTTCGAGGCCAGCCTGGTCTACAAGTGAGTTCCAGGACAGCCAGGGCTACAAAAAGAAGCCCTATCTTGAAAACCAAGAGAGGGACGACACAGGTGTGTACACACACACACACACACACACCTCTCTTCCCACTGTACCCACCACTTCCACTGCCTGCACCACCTCCCATTTGCCTACAGCCCCACTCATCTTTCCATCTGGACCAGGAACTCTGTACAGGTAGAGACAGTCCAGATGTCCTGACACACTTCAGAGTCCCCAGCGGCTAGGGGATGACTACAAATATAGATGTCCCTGAACAGGCAGTGTATAGACCACCTGCTACCCAAGGTTTAGGTCCAACCAAGACAGAAGTCCTCACAGAGCTGAGAACATCAAGGTGCCCAATGCACACACATACTGCCTATTCCTGCTGTAGGGACCTAGCCTGTCAGTCCAGACTGCCAGGGAACTGGAGGCTGGCTAATGGGACAAAACACTGCTAAAATCCCACTTGAAGACAGAAAAAGCCAAAGTCCCATCTCGAGGAGTCATCTGAATCAGTTAAGTTAAAAACCACCCCTACCCCCATAAGACAATTGCCAGAAGGCCATGAGTGTGGTCACATAGCTACCAACTTTCCTAAGTCTCTACCTGGCCACCACTTAGCATCTAACAAGTCAGTAAACAGAAGGAATCCAAGGCCAGAGGAGGGCCTGATCTGCTCTCTGCATTTACAGCACTGAGTGCCTTGTCTCCACCCCTTCCCCTTCCACCCCTCAAAGAACACAGGTGACAACAAGCTTCTTCTAGCCCACATTTTCCTGGCGAAGTCCAAACTAATGGCTCTCTGCTCCACTGACAGCCACCTCAAACTCTGACAGGTGCCATCTAGCCAAACTTCTATACCACCTTTGGCCCCAGCTCTTGACAGATATCTGGCTATATCCCGCCTCTCCTGCAGCAGTTCCAAGGTTACAGAGTAAAGTAGGAAAGGGGAGATAGAAGGCCTTCTCTGATCTGCCTTGTGCTGGCTGGTTCTATGTCAATGCACTGGAGAGGAGGGATCCTCAACTGAGCAAATGTCTCTATAAGATCAGGCTGTAGGCAAGCCTGTAGGGCATTTTCCTAATTCGTAATTAATGAGGGAGAGCCCAGCCCATCGTGGGTGTATATCCCAGGGTTGGAGGTCCTGGGTTCTATAAGCAAGTAGGCCGAGCAAGCCATAAGGAGCAAGCCAGTAAGCAGCACTCCTCCATGGCCTCTGCTTCAGCTCCTGCTTCCAGGTTCTTGTCTGTAGCTAGAGTTTTCCTGCCTGGCCCACGGTCAGGATGAATCTCTTTCACCTGCCAGTCCCACAGTCGCTCAGACCCAACCAAGTAAACATAGAGACTTATATTGCTTACAAACTGTATGGCTGTGGCAGGCTTCTTGCTAATTGTCCTTATATCTTAAATTAATCCATTTCTATAAATCTATACCTTGCCACATGGCTCGTGGCTTACCGGCATCTTTACATGCTGCTTGTCCTGGCGGTGGCTGGCAGAGACTCCCTCCACCTTCCTGTTCTTTTAATTCTCTCTGTTAGTCCCGCCTATACTTCCTGCCTAGCCACTGGCCAATCAGTGTTTTATTAGCAACACATTTGCCATACAGAACATCCCATAGCACTTGTCTTATTTGAGTTCCCGCCCTGACTTCCTTCAGTGATGAACAGTGATATGATAGTATAAGCAAAATAAACCCTTTGCTCCCCAACTTGCTTTTGCTCATGGTGTTCTATCTCAACAATAGTAACCGGAACTAAGACACTGTTTCTTTGCTGGAGCAAAAGGAGGAACTCATGTTGCCATGAATATACTCACACTGGCAAGGGCAGAAGACACTATGAAAAGAGACACTTCCAACACCTTTATTCATTAGCTAAGGGAACCAAAGCGCCAAGAGCAAGGGACCCAACACCAGAGACAGTGTCTTTATTTTTCTACTTGCAGGTATCACCCAGGCTTCTTTGTGCTGCACCATGCTGCCCTCTAGAGACAAGGGCCTCATCTGCCCATTGCCAGTACCTGGAGCCAAACCACAAACCCTTGTGTGGGCATGTGCACACATCGGAATACACACAGATGTAGACATGGTGAGACATACTTCTCTAAACACAGGCACACATGTATACATGGGCATACCTCTCACACACAAAGATCCCCCTTAAACAGGTATCACTCTGCAGGAACTGGACTGTGAGGCCAATCCCTACCCTTCCCCAAGCACTGATTTTTATTGACTGTCTAACTAGTGGCTGCTGTGTGTCTGTCTCCAGCTTAAACCAGGCTAGACAGCAGAGCTGCCTTCAGGTGGTATCTGCTACTAGGCAAGGGACAAGAGGGAAACTATGGAAGGAAAGAGCCTGGATTTCCATCTTCCTGGTCATGTGGCCTTGGGCAGCCTTCTTAATCTAAGTCTCTACTTCAGTACGATACACTAGGGACAAGCCCTGCCTTGCTGAGTAGCCATGAGGATCCTGTGTGCTGTATGTTGAGCATCCAGCACCGGGGCTGGCACCAGTTGGGGCCCAGTGTGTTAGTGCTCTGTTACTATTGACACTGACAGAGATGCTCAAGTCTGTTTTAGCAGGGTGACCTGCAGGACAGTGTGACAGACAGGAGCCTGGATTGTGCCTCCTGAAGTTCCAGCCTTGACTTTTCTACAACTCCTCCCACTTTTCAGTGTTTGGGGTAGCAACAAAGCAAAGGAAGAAAAAAAAAAAAAACCCAAGGAGAGGGCACTGAGGGCACTGACTAGGTGGAAGAGCACTGATCTCACCCGGGCGCTCTCCTGGAATCATGCCCCACCTCTCCCAAAAGTCCCTCACTCTGCCACAGTATGGACACCCGAGTGGCTGCTGAGATTCCCCACTGCCACCAGCTCTGTGAAAGGTGGAGCATATTCAGTCTGCTCCCTTTCTTCATGTGGTTCACAGTCTCTCATAGAGATGGACTGGGGCACATGAAATAACCAAGGCAATGAATTTAGAGTTATGCTATGCTCTGGTAGCTGGCCCTGAGGGTTAGAATATCAAAGTCTGTGTCAGAAAGGTCCCCATATGACCAAGCAGAACTCCCCACTCTGTGCTTCAAAACAGGCCCAGAATGGACTGAAGGACACAAGGAAGAGGTCTACTGTGGGGTCAAGGCTAGGAGACTCTGTCAGTGGACAGGACACAGACTGAGCAGCAGATAGAGGCAGCCAGGCCCAGAGGTAGGCCTGGTGTGACCTGCCAGAGGACACTGCAAGAATTCTGGGGTGAGGTCCACTGCAGAGGATGCAGGGACCTTGGCAGAAGACAGACTCCTGCTGCCCGAAGCTAATTCCCTCTCCCATTCCCCTCTTGCAAGCATACCCTCCAAAGATGCAGAATGAGGTGGGCACCCAGCAGCTGGTCTGACAAGCTGGCGTGTCACTCCACTCAGGGTGTGGCACTCTTCTAAGAGCTGTACAGACATGCTCAAATGGACTCCTCCAACTATAACCCCCATGCTGGAGGGATGCAGTCTTTTTTCCCTAGCAGTCTCAAGCTGTCCACCACTGATATGTCTCAAAGCAGGTGGCTTCCTCCACACACTGCTCTCCCTGGCCCACAGGTCCGCTCTCCCCTTGTATGGATGTAAACATGGTGATTTCCAAGAGCTACTGCCCTTGCTCATATGCTCTCTGATTTTCTTTGGTAAAAAGTACACATGATAAGTCCACATCAGTAGCTTTAACTCTGAAAAATCACTGTTGTACTTTCTTGATCCAGCCAGCGATTTCACACCCCACAGGATCCTTCCTGGAAGCCCCTCTTACCACCCCATGAAAACTTACTCATCTTCAGAACTCACCCCAGGAGCCTCCTTGCTAAACCTTTCTGGACTAGCCCTCCCACTACCTAGAGAGCTTGTTTGGAGGTTCTAGCAGGGGAGTCTCCTCCTATATCCTTGCCCTCCTCCATTTGGGGAAGGTTGTCCTCTTTGACAGAGAGTGCAGCTTCAGGAGGGACACACACAGAGTAGTAAGGGAGGAAGGAGACACGCACCTAGGCAGTCAGGTAACCCGACAACCCTGGCAATCAATGGGGTGACGCATGTCGCAGCCAGGTCATCCTCACGTCCTACTGTCCCACTACCTAATCACCAATAAAAACTCTTCCTCCTGCCTTTGCTCTGGAGGCAGCAAAGCTGTTTAAGAGCAAGGACTCTGGAGCACATGGCCTACAGTCCAGTGCCCGCTCCATCACTCCCTGCTGCTGGCCTAGGGAAGGCATATGAGCGCTGGTGCTTCTACTTCCTCCTTCCTCTGTAGGGCAGCTGGGGACCCAAGGGGCTCAAACTAAGCATTTAGAGCCACATCTGGCTGTGTTAATTATTCATTATCTTCACTCTGTGAATAAGAAAACCAAGGTTCAGGGAAGGTTCCTGTCTATAGGAAGGTGACAGAGTTAGCAACTACCTAAGCTGAATGTAACTCTAGTCCACTGGACAGCCAGGCCTGGGATAGCAGACTGCTCCTCCATGCACTCTGAGGGTGAGACAATGCAAGGGTGGTGCTGAGCCCACCTTCCCCAGCATGATCCTGCTGGGAGCTCCTCTCCACAGTGCTGCAGGCAGACTCCCACTGCATACCTAGACTCTTGTCTCCTTGACCTCTCCCCTCCTTGGAGCCTGCTCATCTCTTCTGAGTGTGCCAAGTATGGAGGCAACACAAGTGTGCTCCTGCCTCATCCTTGGTCAACTCTAAGACTAGGACACTACGTTTCTTATTTTAGAGAGGATACTCATCCTTGGTCAACTCTAAGACTAGGACACTACGTTTCTTATTTTAGAGAGGATACTCATCTTTGGTCAACTCTAAGACTAGGACACTACGTTTCTTATTTTAGAGAGGATACTCATCCTTGGTCAACTCGAAGACTAGGATACTACGTTTCTTATTTTAGAGGATACTGAGGCACAACCAAGTTAAGTGATTTTCCTAAAACTCCACAACTACCAAGTAGAGAAGCAGGATTCTAAGCCAGCCATTTTCTATTGGTTCAGGGAGGGACCGGCTCCAGCACACAAGGCTGGTTGGCAGTGACATTACAGAGCCCGCCTGGCCTGACACATCAGGCTCCAGGCTCTTTCTAGCATAATGGTCTCTGGCTTACAAGCTACACACCTACACCCCTAAGATGCAGCATATGCACTAAATGAAGGACAAGTCTCACAGAGACAGCCCAAGTCCTCTCGGTTTTGTCTGTATGGTGGACATCTACCACACATTCCATAAGCACTGTGGCCCAAGGCCTGCAGGCAAACCAAGGTTTGCAATGTTTTCAGACATCACTGAGATCCTGTCTATTCTGCCTGCCTCACAGTTCTCCACAGCACACTGAAGTGTCCTTCCCCAGCCACTGTCCTGACACCTGCTACGAACTCATAGTAGAGAAGTGTCAACTACAGCAACAGAAAGCACAGTTCCCTCAATGCCTCAAGTTCCACGGATGATCAAAACCAGAGCCTAAGGCAAAAAGGACCCCAGTATGGGGCTCAGGGAGGATGGGGGTGAATGACTGCCCTTCTCCTTTCCCACTGAGCCCTCCCTGACCACTTGTCTAAGATACACACTTGACTCAGGATTGCCTCTTCCTGGCTGTGTGCCTGGAGGAAGATGCTTAATTTCTCTAAGCCCATTTGCTTGGCAAAATCTGAGAGATACCTGTCTATAGCAGCCCGACTCAGTGTGGATTCAGTTAATACTCACCAGTGCCTACTGTTAGGGTCAAGGGCTGAGTATTGAAAAGAGATGGCTACATACAGACCTTAAGGACCTCATGGGCTAGTAGGAAACGAGCAAGCATATGATACACTTAGTACAAAGTTCTAAGGGGAAGAGGTGACAGATGACAGATTCTTTTCTATTAGAGGGTGTGTGTGTGTGTGTGTGTGTGTGTGTGTGTGTGTGATACAGGGACTCACATAAAAGGGTTTTGAAGGATGAACAGGAGTTTTCTAAAAAATAAAAACATGAGAAAATAAAACATAAGGGAGGAGCATAAGAAAGAGGTGGAACAATTACGTATATTTAAAAAGCAGCAAGAAGTTTGCTATGTTATGGGAAGGAAAGAAGTATGGACATCAGGATACTGCAATGAGCTATATCATCCAGGATCTTGCTATAGAGCTCAAGAGAAAGACTGGTCAAAGCCTCAGTACCTACCCTCTTGGCTCCAGTGCTCTTCCTGTCAGAACAAGCACCTTGCGATCACAGTTTCCTGTGCCTTTGATTTAAGAGTTCCTCTCCTGGCCCTGACAGTAAGGCATTTCTGTCCCACAGATTATAACTCACTCTGGGCTATTATTCAGCTCCCCAGCCCTGGCCCTGCTGCAGTTAGTCCAAACATAATATCCTTCATGCATATATTATCTGTCTCCCTATTATCTGGAATCATTTCGGAATTAAATTTCAGTCCTGCAATATTGGCTTCAGGAGCGGCGCGCTTTATGGGCTAGTCAAAGGTTAGAATACCAATCAAAATAACAGTGCCGATGCAGCGAGACATTTTAATATTCCAAAACCCGGTAATTGTAAAAGGACATAATATTTTTTCCCTGATTACCCCAAAGGCAACACATGTTAACAAGGCGAGGGAAGGAGTGAAAGAAATTTCAGAGTTCAGACAGCTGTAAGACATATTTAAAGGAAAAGCCTACGCTGAGCCCTACAGCATGGGGGCAGGGAGGCAAGAAGAAAGGAGACATTCCCTATGGCTCTGGCAGCTGACATTAAACACACTACTGTCCCTCCTCAACTTCCGGACTAGACTTCAAGAGCTTACCCCAAGGCACACACAGTGCAAAGTAGACTGAGAGGAAAGAACTCACAAACTCGAGTCCCGAGGCCTGGGTTCTAGTTTGCACCTGCAGGAAGGCAACCCCTTGAACCAGCCCAGGGGCATCCGCCACAGCAGGCCCTAGCCACTCTTCACAGGCCAGCTTCTGGCCTGATAGACACCTGGGCACATCATGCCCTTATTCCTGCCTGGAGCTATGTGTCCTGCACCCTGTGCTTAGTGAGCCTGCTCCTCAGAAATGGTAAGAGGTCTTGGGCATCCAACCCAGACTGCACACTGCCCGTGGACAGTGAACTGCTTCTGGATGGTGCTGAAGACCTGGATGGTGCACAATCCCCGCCTGGTTCTGACCACAGAGCTCAAGAGTCTCCAGCAGTGCAAGCTGCCTTCTCAGAGCACTGCAGGGCTTCCAGATAGTCACAGCTCTTCATTTTCACTTGAGGTTTGTTCTTGTTTTGTCCAAATTAGCTTCCCATCAGTCCTAGTAAAAGGGCTACGTGGCTAGTGCCACTCAGCTACTCTTCTATAAATGGTCCAAAACAGCAACCTGATGAGCAGACTTCTAGATCACTCCCGCCTGCTGGCTTCCCAGCTGGCTCAGCCACTCACTGAAGCCTCAGATCTGCATCACCAAGACCTGCTGACCTGCCAATGGCCCCCAGCAAAGAACTTCATTAAGGCCAAGAATTTATTCCTCCATAAGCCCTTAATTTATTACTGCACTGATTGAGACTCTGGATGCTCCAAGGTCAGGAAAAGTCACACTCAATCGTAGACTCCAATGCTCCCTTCTGCAGTTTCTCCTGCTATTTCCTCCCAGAGGTTGGGGGAGAGAGAATGTTTCTTGGAGAGATCCCCAAAAGCTCTCTCTTCTTCCTCTCTACTCTCCCTCAGCTATCTGGCCCCGAGCTCCCCCTTTCAGAGCACACAGAAAGCACAGCAGGGCATGGAGTACAGGTGGCAATGGGAAAGCAGAGCTACAGTCTTTACACGCTCCTTTTATCTGACTGCTCAATTCTAGGTGCTCCTACCCCCCAACTGCCGGGCAGGACTGGAGAGCCAGCCTGCTTACCCAACTCAGAATCCTCCTAAGGCTGCCTGCTTATTTTCCCACAAAGCCCACCCAGGCTGCCTGTGGCATGAGAGGGAACTCCTGACAGTTATGAGTGTGTGTACACACAGTTGCACAGCTTGGTCTGCATATACATGAAGGTTTATATGTGTGTAGCATGCATTTATACATTCATTTGTACCTATATCCCATGCATTGAGTAAAACCCATTTTCTGTATTCATCCACACACATCTTTCCTGATGTGTCTCAACCAATCTTTCTGTTTCATAATTCCTTATTTAGGACAACACTTTTCCTATCTAGTCTTAGCCAACACTTCTGTGGCTGTACTTTAGAAATTGCCAATATCCCATTTCTTAAATCATTAATTCAAACATCCTTCTTTTTTTTTTTTTTTTTTTTTTTAAAAAAAGTCAGTCTAATTTGGCCTAGGCCAGCCTCAAACTTGCTATGGATTCAAGGGGTCAAGGATGATCTTCAACTCCTGATCCTCCTTGCCTTGACCTCCCCAGCACTGGAATTACAGACACCCAGTGCCATACTTGGCTTTTTACCTTGGTGATGGGCAAGCGCTTTATCGACTGAGCCACCTCCCTAGTCCTTTTTTATTTTTCTGAGATAGAGTCTCACTCTATAGCCCAGGATAGCCTGGAACTTGCAGCAGTCCTCCTGCCTCAGCATCCGGAATGATAAGACTACCAGCACCAGCCACTATACATGGTTAGACATGGCACTGTTCAACTGTGATCTCTTCCCCCGCCATCTGGAACACTCAGCTGTGCCCACTGCTCCTCATTTCAGCAGGACTTACCTGCTTTGTCCCTAGCCATCGGATCCTTCCTCTTTTCAATGTCTGTCTTAGATCCCACAGTCTATACTGTCAACTGCTGTCTTGACAGTATCTTTTTGTCACATCTCCACCCCAGACAAACCTAAGGCTCCCTTCTCCACAGTCACAGCCAGCTGCTGAGTGCTGCTAAGGGTCAGACCTCTGAACAGAGCGGCTCTGCTATGCGATGTCCTGTCGAGAACTCCTACTGTCCTCAAGTCAGCTCCTAACGCCTCCCACGGGGGCAGTAATCCTCTTCTACTTTCTGTGAGTCTTCCTAGAGCTCCCTAGTAGTTGCCAGCAAATGGTTTACCTACTGGTCACACAGGGAAAAGCAAAAGCCATCAAGCTATCAGACAGTGTGCCTTTTTTTTTTTTTTTTTTTTTGGCAGCTTGACACAAACCTAGACATTATGGAGAAGTAGGAATCTTAATTGAGAAAATGTTTCCATAAGGTTGGCCTTTAAGCAAGTCTGTGGGATATTTTCTTGATTAAAGACTGACATGGGAGGGCTTGGCCCACTGTGGGAAGTGCTATCCCTGGGCAGGTGGTTCTGAAGTGTCTGAGAACCAGACTGAGCAAGGCATGCAAACAAATGAACAAGCATTGTTCCTCCACAATCTCTGCTTCAGTTCCTGCCTTGGCCTCACTCAATGGGCTGTGGGACTTGGATGTGCCAGCCAAATAAACACCTTCCTCTCCCAAGTTGCTTTTGGTCATGGTCATCATCAAAGCCAGAGAAAGCAAACTAGGGCAGAAACTGGCACCAGGAACATGGGATACTGCTGTGAGAAGACCAGACCATGCTGTTTGGGGGAGGATTGTAGAAGGATTTTGGAACTTTGGGCTGAAAAAGCCATTGAGTATTCAGAGCTCACTGACATGTTCTGTGGGAGCCTGGAAGATGTTGACAACAGCACTGATGCAGAGGCTTAGCCTGTTTCAGACAGAATCTAAGAGCTCAAAAAACTTATTGGGGCTATTTATGTGATACTTCAAAAATTATTGTCTTAAATTATATTTATTCATTTATTTGTGTTGTGCACATGTGTGCATTTGGGGCAGCCAGAGGACAACACATAGCATTAGTTCTTTCCTTTATCATGTGGGTCCTGGGGACCAAACTCGGGTAGTCAGGCTTGGCCAGAAGTGCCTTAACCCACTGGGCCATCTCACCAGCCCTGTTCACGTGATATTTTGAATTGAGAATATATAGTTCTGATCATCAGGGGCTAAAGAGCCAGCTGCAGTTAAGAAGAGATAAACATCACTGAGGTGAAATCTTCTGGGAGTATTTCCCCAGGGTTAGCACACAGAAACTGTAGCCAGAGGGGCCAAAGCTGGCAGGCAAACTTGGTAATGTTTAATAAGAGTCTCCTACATGTTTTGGTGGCATGGGAGCTGAAGAACTGAAGGGGTCATGAAAAACAGCTGAGACCTGGCACTGCATGGCAAGGTTGGAGTCCCTGAAGAGAGGTCACTGGTGAAGGGAGAGTCTCACCCGCACCAGAGAGCCCAGCACATCTGAGATGCCAGAACTGTGGGTGAACAAGTACAGGTGTGCAGTTGAGTCAGCCTGAGGCTACCAGGCTGTATGGATGGATGACGAGACAGACAGAGATGTGGCACTGCCAAGGCCCCAGAGCCCAGAAGATCATGAATCCTGGACACAGAGTTATTACACTACTGGAGTTTGGTTTTGTTTTTACTGTGACTGTGCCCTGGTTTTTCCTTCTTGGGATAAGAAAGGTGTAACTAACTTTATATTTTATAGGATCCCACAGTTAAAAGAGACTTTGGACTTTTAAAGAAACTGTAAATATTTTAAAGTGACTGAACTTTTAAAGTGTTTAAAATTTTAGAGTGGAACTTTTAAAAGACTTTCTATTATGATACTGATATTAATATGAGGAGGTGAACAAGAAAGGAAAGATCATGGTTAAATAAGTAATGTGTTTGTGTATCAAGTTGACAAGTTGTACTGGTTGGTTTTTCTCAACTTGACACAAACTCTGACGTTATCTAGGAAAAAGGAATCTGAACTGAGAAAATGCCTCCATATGGTTAGCCTGTAGGCAAGTCTCTGGAGCATTTTCTTGATTAAAGATTGATATGGGAGGGCGCAGACCACTAGCGGCAGTACCATCCCTGGGCAGGTGGTCCTGAAGTGTATAAGAAAGCTGATGGAACAAGCCAGGGGGAACATGTCTGTAAGGCCCCTGCTTCAGTTCCTGCCTGTAGATTCCTGCCTTGGTTTCCCTCAATGGACCGTCACTCAGGATATGGGAGCCACATAAACTCTTTCCTCCCCCAGGTTGCTTTTGATCACTGTCTTGGTCGCTGCTCTATTGCTGGGAAGAGACACCATAACCAAGGCAACTCTTTCAAAAGAAAGTTTGTTTGGTTTTTTCTTTTTTTGTTTTTGAGACAGGGTTTCTCTGTGTAGTTTTGGTGCCTTTCCTGGAACTCGTTCTGTACACCAGACTGGCCTCGAACTCACAGAGATCCTCCTGGCTCTGCCTCCCAAGTGCTGGGATTCAAGGTGTACACCACCACCGCCTGGCTAAAAGAAAGTTCTTAATTGGGGCTTGTTTATAGTTTCAGAGGTTTAGTGCATCATCATTATGGTAGGGAGCATGATGGCAGGCAAGTGTGGTACTAGATAAGTAGCTAAAAGCTACATCCTGATCTGTAGGCTGAGAGAGAGAGAGAGAGAGAGAGAGAGAGAGAGAGAGAGAGAGAGAGAGAGAGAGAGAGACAGAGACCGGGCCTGTCTTGGGCTTTTGAAACCTCAAAGACCACCCTAGTGACACACTTCCTCCAATAAGGCCACACCTCCTAATGCTTCTCAAATAGTGCCACTTTCTGAGGTCTTCAAATACATGAGCCTTTGGGGGTCATTCTTATTCAAACCACCACAGTTATGGCCTTCATCAGCAATAGAAAGCAAACTGAGTCAGATGAAAACTACCTCAGCTTGTCATCAACAAATCAGCAAGCCTGCTGACATGGATCTGCACCCATCTTTTCATTTTCCCTGTCACGATGAAGTAGGGAAGGGTATTCCATATTCTCTCCCCTTCTCAGAGGTATCCCTGATGATTCCCTCTTCTCCCTGCACCTTCAGCCTGGCTGGCCTTCTTCAAATAACGCCCACCTCAAGCCCACCTCAGTCCTGTAATGGCCTATCACGTCTCCTGCCTGTTCTCTGCTTCAGAATCCAGTTCTGAAAACATGAAATTTCCTCTTACCTCCTTGTTTTCTTACTTACGCCCAAAGCACGTGGTTTATCCCCATCCTTATTTTGTACTCACAAGCTCTCACCAAGGTCAGTAGGGTCCACCTGATCACCCTGGTATTACGACTCCCTCTCTGAGCTGTAAACAGCTATCTCCGCCTCTGGAACACCACCCTCAAGGCCCCTCTGTCTCTGTGCCATGAAGACTGGGGTAGAAGGAACTTCACCTCTAGTTCTGCCGCATACTGGTGTGAAAGCATCATCACTCTATGCTCAGGAGGGTTGTGAGGATTAGACGATGTAGCACTGCAGCCAAGTATCTGGCCCAGGGCTGTTCAGTACAAACACAATGCAAATATACAAGAGTTGAAGTTTTACAGTGGTCCCATTAAACAGTAAAACATGTTGGAGCTGGAGATGTTGCAGCTCAGTGGTTAAGAACACTGGCTGCTCTTCCAGAGGACCTAGGTTTGATTCTCAGCAGCCCCATGGTGGCTCACAACTATCTATAACTCCAGTTCCAGGGGATCTGAGGTCTTCTTCTGGCCTTTGTGGATACTGCACACACATGGTAGACACACATACATGAAGGCAAAACACCCAAACACATAAAAAATGATGATGACAAAGGTTTAAAATTGTTTTAAATAAAACATGAAATTATCTAATTAATTAATAGATCCAAATATAATTTTCAACATGATAGCAGTATAAAAATTATGAGATAATTTGGCTTTTTTTTCAGACCAAGTCTGATGGGTAAATTAATAGTTACATCACATCTCAGCTAGGAAGCAAAAGCTTTATCAGAAACAATGTTTTAGATTTTGTACAATTAACAGTTTAAAATGTAGCATCTCTAACTCAAGTGGTTTAAACATACTCAAGTTTTTCAAGGAAATTTTTAATTCAAATTGATTGAAGCTTAATACAAATTTAGAATTATCTCTCAATTGCTGGGCAGTGGTGGTACACATCTTTAATCTAAGCACTCGGGAGGCAGGGCCAGGCGGATCTCTGTGAGTTCGAGGCCAGCCTGGTCTACAGAGTGAGTTCCAGGACAGGCTCTAAAGCTACACAGAGAAACCCTGTCCTGAAAAACCAAAAAGAATTATCAATCAATCATACTTGATATATTCCAAGTGATCTACTGCCATATGTGCCAGGGGAAACTTTAATGGTCAGCACAGATGCTGATGACTGAATGTCTGTCCTCCCCAAACTTCATGTTAAAATTCAATTGCTACTCAACAGTACCAAGAGGTGGGGCCTTTAAGAGACCATTAGGGCATGGGAACCGCCCACATGAATGGATCAATGCCATTCCTGCAAGAGGACACTGGGTTAAGAGTGGAGCTGGACTACCCTGTCCTCTCTGTCTCCTGTACTCTCCTGTCATGTGACGTTGTCCCACGATGCAGCAAGGTTTTTACCAGATGATGCCTCTGGAGATCACCTATCCCAGCCTGCACCAGAACCGTGAGCCAAATAAACTTCTACTGTTTATAACTTACCAAGTCTGTAGTATTCTGTCAAAGTGGCAGAAAACAGCAAACAATGGGTCTAGAATATAATAGAAAATCCCTAAACAGCAACTATCTCTATTAGAGGCCATTCCTTCCTTCTGACCCTTCATTTTTCTATCTATCTAATGCGGTATCTCAGTGTTCTGCTCTGGGCTTTCTTTTTCTCACCCTATGTACTCTTCTTTGGCAATACCAAGTACTTGCATGATTTCACTTGTCATTTGTATGTCAATAACTTGTCTGAATCAGGACCTCCTATTCAGAGATCATCCTTTATTTAGCCCTAGACTTATATTCAACTACCTCTTCAACAGAGTCACAGAACTGCTCAAAGACATCTAAATTTAATAGCCATACACCAAGATTTTTTTGTTTTTGTTTTTGTTTTTTTTTAAATCTTAAGCTTCTTCTACTAGCATAGAAAATTCATTCTAAGTTACCTAGGTGCTCACTCACAAACTCTAGGGCCATAATGATCACTTCTTTCACCCCTAACTCTAATCACCTTTCCTGTCTGTTACACAGTTGGTACTGCCATAACACTTTCAAAGAACCAATCTGTCCCGATGTCACTGATGTATACCTCTAATCCCAGTCCTTGGGAGGTGGAGACAAAGGAATTCATTCCAAGTGCTATGCCAGCCTGGGCTAAATAGTGGGATTCTGACTTAACAAACACAGAGGAGATAAAAGAGGCTGAATTTGGTTGAACAGAGAACTCTGTCAGATCATATAAAATGCACACATACACATCTATAACACCTAACAGCCACTAAGCTCATCATGTATGTTACAGCCACATCTTTCTGCTTACAATTTCCTATTTGATTTCAGACAGCCCCCTTCCCCCAACCCCCATCACAATAACACACCAACTACGGCCCTTCTTATATCCATTTCTACGAGAAAACTTACATTGTTTTTTATCTAAAGTAAAGTGCTCTACTTATTACGGTATTGATACATTTCTTCATCATTTAACTCTGAGACTACCAGTTACAGTAGATATCTATTTTTCTTTGCTATGCTACAATGGAGTTCCTGTGCACTGCACTCCCTAGGTCATCTCTACTGCACGACTCCCCTTCGTGTAAGAGATTCTGTTGTTTGGTTTCTGAGACTAATCCTCTGCAAGATTAGTCTTTAACTCTGCAGCTCAGGCTGGCCTTACGTTAAAGGCAATTCTCTTGTCTCAGCCTTCCAAGTGCTGGGATTACAGGCCTGGATGGCCACACCCAGCTAGTATGGGGGTTTTAAGAACCTGTATGTTTGTATCATAACAGAACTGACTACACCATCCAACATTCTCCAGCCCATCCCGTTCTCTACCTTCCACAGCTAGCCATATAAACCAGGGAACCACCATGCTCCACCTGGACTATGGTGATGGTCTAATTTTACAGCTCTCAGCCAGCAACAGTGCTTTCCCAGCCACCCTCCACGGGCTACAGAAGATCTGTGTGTCTGTGCATGCACATATTTGGTTGTACAATCATTAGAAGAGGGTCAAAACTGATATTCAATAAACAGAGGCCTGAGATGCCACAAGTTCAGCAATGTTACCTAAACAATGATTTAAATGTCCCACCTACAAACACCAAATCCAACCCTGTTTAGAAAAACCAGTAGCTGATCTCTTACAGTTCTCTATACAGCAGCCACAGAATCTTTTTTAAAACTCAAATGAGAGGTGCATGGTGGGACTACTAACGCAGGAGGAGT
>CABHPQ010170273.1:0-11086 GCA_902168405.1 Peromyscus aztecus
CGGGCTGGAGAGATGGCTCAGTAGTTAAGAGCACTGGCTGCTCTTCCAGAGGACCAGGGTTCAATTCCCAACACCCACATGGTGGCTCACAACCATCTGTAATGAGATCTGGCACCCTCTTCTGTATACATAATAAATAAATCTAAAAAAAAAAAAAAGAATACAGAGTTACACTGTGTAGCTTGTTTGGCCTGAAACTGCATAGACCAGGCTGGCTTTATATGCAAAGATATCTGCCTGCCTCTGCCTCTGGAGTGCATGCCTAGTCAAGATTTTTTATTTATTTATTTATTTATGAATTTGTGTATTTATGTATTTATTTATCTTTCTATCTATTTATTTAGGTTTTTCGAGACAGGGTTTCTTCTCTGTGTAGCTTTGGAGCCTTTCCTGGAACTCACTCTGTAGCCCAGGCTGGCCTCGAATTCAAAGATCTGCCTGGCTCTGCCTCCCAAGTGCTGGGATTAAAGGCGTGCACCACCACCGCCTGCCTTAATAATAAAATTTCAAAATAGACTTTAAGATTTAAAATTACACTTACATATTTGTGTGCGTGCATGTATGGGTGTGGACTGCAGAGCCGGGGCTGGAGTGTGGAGGTCAGAGGACAACCTGTGGGAACTGAGTCTCTCCCCTGACCCTCACTGTCTGATTGTAGATTCACCTTGGAAGCAACATCTTATCCCTCTGCTGGGCTGTTTGTTGAGGGCATGCGCACTGACAGGGCTCTTCCTGAGCTATGTGAGGTGGGCTACCCCCTCAGGGGAGCAGGTGCATCAACAAACTGGACTTCAGAGAGGTCAAACTGGGGGCATGTGTGGGGCTCATGGGGGCAGAGGGAAGCCGGGGCCGAGCTCTGTGGGAGGGTGGGACTGAGCTCTGGTGTTTGGAGCCAGGGGAGGAGAGGCCTCCAGGAAGGTAGAAATCGGGGCAGATGTGTGGTGTCCATGAGCCAGGAGAGCCACCTGTTGGCAGGAGAGGGGGTATCTACCTGTCACGGGCCCTCGGAGAGAGACTGACGAAGATATCAGACAAGGAAGAGTTACCCTAACAGAAGCAGCTGGATAATAGAGTAGAGAACAGGAAGCAGGGGGTAGGGGCAACCGTGCCTTTGGGGGTTTTGGTATTTTTAGGAGCTCAGCTCTGTGTACGGTGCCTTAGAGCTCCTTACACCAAGCACCTTCTTTCTTCTCTTAAAAACCTAAAAATATGTATTTATTGCTGTTCTTACTGTGACTCTGTGTGCCGGTGCACGGGTGCCCTGGTGTGCGTGGGGACACCAGAGAACAGCTTTCAGGATGAGGCTCTCTGCGTCCACTGCAGGTGGCTTCCAGGCTCCGGCAGCAGATGCCTGCAGACTGTGGAGCAGTCTCGCCAGCTCCCCAGCCCAGCCCACGTTTTATTTTTTATTTTGTGGTAGAGTTTCACGAAGGTCCTGGGGTTGGCCTTGAATTCTCCCTCTAACCCAGGCGGGTCTGGAACTTTTTGATCCTCCGAGGTCTCCTCACCGGGTAGGATGGCCCAGCTCAAGTATCTCTTAGTTGAGCTTATCCCTGGAACTTGTCTTGCTTTGTCTCTTTGGCATACAGGTTCTGCAGTTCCCAGTTCAACCAAAGACACTAGGGTAGGGGATTAGATCCCGTTGCAGGAGAATCTGGTTTTGGCCAACCACAGTAACTGGAAACTTGTCACCGACTGCCATCTAGTGGTGGTTTGAAGAACTGCCCTGGGTCCAAATTCATTTCTTGTGTAGCTCGCTGGGAAGAGGTGATGGAATTATTAGAACGCTGACTGTTCTGGGTTCAGTGAGTCACCAGCTGTCAGGCTGCTCAGGGTTGAAGAGGGGGAGTGTGGTCCAAACAGACCATGATGGGGTCTGGGAAAATGGCTCGGTGGGTAAGAGCTACACAAGCATGCAAACCAGAGTTAAGATCACAGCATCCAGCCTGGAAGACTGTGTGCACCTGTAATACCAGTACTGGGGTCGGAGATAGGAAGCTTTGCTGGCCAGTAGCTTAGCCAAGAAACAGCAAGCTCCAGTTCCACTGAGAGACCCTGTACTGAGGGAATGGAAAGGAGAGTGACAATGGACACCTTCCTCTGCCTCTGGTCTCCATGTATGTGCACCCCCCCACCCCCACCGCGACCAACAGGTCTCCTTCACTCCCAAAGGTTTATTTTATTTTTTGAGACAGGGTTTCATTATGCAGACCAGAACTCTCTCTGTAGACCAAGTTAGCTTCCAACTCATAGAGACTGACCAGTCTCAGCCTCCCAAGTGCTGGGACAGAGGATGAACCTCACTGTACCCAGCTTCTAGCTTTTCCATCTCCCCCATCCCCGCCCCCCATACATGGTCTCAAGCAGCCCAGGCTAGCTTGAGATGTGATATGTAGACGAGGATGACCTTGAACTCCTGATCCCCCTGCCTCCTATTGCCAATTGTGATTCCAGAGTGATAGCACCACCACTCCCGAGTTTAGCAGATTAGGAAGGTACTGGGAAGAATATCAGGGTGTATTTTAGAAAGGTGACCTTATTGTCCCACTCTGCACTAGGGCTGCTGCGTGCTGGGATTTCAGAAGTGCGTGGAAGGTACTGGAGAGGACGTACCGCATCTTCTTCCCGTTTTTTTTACGTGACCTGGACACATCCCTCCCTCCCTCCCGGCCTTTGCGTCATCAAGCTGTGAGGAGAGTGGGTGCTGGCTCTGACATATCACTTCAACGTAAAACACGCCAGCAAAGTGGCTCCTCACTGACTCCAGGTGCTCACCAGCTCTCAGCAGTCAGCTTTGAAGTAAGGGCTCTTTAGGGGCCTGGAGAGATGGCTCGGTGGTTAAGGGCATGCACTGTTCTTGCAGAGGACCTGAGTTTGGTTCCTAGCTCCCCACCCTGGTGGTTCACAACCACTGTAACTCAGCTCCAGAGAATCCAATGGCTGCTTCTGGCCTTCCTGGGAACTTGTACTCATGTACACATACCCACATCCTCATACACACACTGACACAGAATTAAAAGCTGGCGCTATATAATGAGACCCTGATTCAATTAATCTTTTTTTTTTTTTATAAAAAAAAAATAACTCTTTGGGCTAGGGATCTACTCAGTAGAGTGCTTTTCTTTCTTTCTTTCTTTAATGATTATTTTTATTTTATGTGCATTGGTGTTTGACCTGCATGCATGTCTGTGTGAATGTGTTGAATTCTCTGGAACTGGAATTACAGACAGTTGTGAGCTGCCATGTGGGTGCTGGGAACTGAACCTGGGTCCTCTGGAAGAGCAGCCAGTGTTCTTAACCAACCACTGAGCCATCTTTCAACCCCATAGAGTGCTTTTCTAGCATGAATAAAACCCTGTTTAATCCCCAGCACTGTATGAACGGGATATGATGTTTGCTGTCCATCTTTAATCTCGGCCTCCAGAGAGAGGAAGATCAGAAAGTCTGGATCATCCTCAGCTAATAGAGAGTTGGAGGCCAACCTGGGATAAAATGTTTGGGGATAAAAGGCCTGGGGAACGGCACAGTGGGTAAAGTGTGAAAACCTGCATGTGACTCCACAGAACCCACAGAAAAGCCAGGCCTGTAACGCACACACATCTGTAATAACATCTGTCATCCCAGCGCTCTTACAGCAAGGTGAGAGGCGGAGATGGGAGCATCCTGGAAGCCCACAGGCCAGCTCACCTGGGGATGCAGCTGCACCAAGGAAGCTGAGGCCTCACCTCCAACAGGGGGAAGGTGAGGACCTACCTCCACACGCATGGCCCCTGTGGGCCTGCGCGCACATGTATGAACGTGCACATCCACAGAAACACGCAAAGTCCGAAACGAGGGCAGCAAGAGGGGAAGGAGTGGACCGGAGGTTAGGAGAGGAAACTGCTCCTCAGAAGACCTAACTGTGGCTCCCAGCACCCATGTCCGGCAGCCCACAACTGCCTGCAGCTCCAGCTCCAGGGGATCCAAGGGCTCTGGCCTCTGGGGGCACCTGTACCTACAGATGTACACCGCATATGAATATACATAATTAAAAACAACAAGATGGGGCTGGAGAGATGGCTCATCGGTTAAGAGCACTGGCTGCTCTTGCAGGGAACCTCGGAGTTCAGTTCCCAGCCTCCACACAGGGCAGTTCACAACCACCTGAAAGGCCAGCTCCAGGGTATCCTATGCCTCTGACCTCTGGGTATCTACACTGATATTCATATAATCTCTCTCTCTCTCTCTCTCTCTCTCTCTCTCTCTCTCTCTCTCACACACACACACACACACACACACACACACACACACACACACTCATAATTTTAAAATCTTTAAAAATAATAAGAAAAAATGGCTGGGTGTGGTGGCACACGCTTATAATCCTTGAGAGGCAAAGACAGGAAAATCTCTGAGTTTGAGGCCAGCCCGGTCTACATGTTGAGTTACAGGGCTACATAGTAAGACCCTGTCTGGGAAAAAAAAAAAAGAAAAGAAAAAAAACGATAAAAATGAAATATCGTTTGGAAAGAGTTAAAAATAGGTACCAACAAGATAGTCCACACAAAGCTAACACACATACACACATATCATGTAACCAATCCTAAAACGGGCTGCATCCCTGCCGCTCCCATGCATATTAACTCAAAAAACGCTGAAGAGACAAGTTGATTGAACAGATCAGAGGCCAGGAAGGGAGGGAGGGCCCCGCCGCGGGTGAGCACCAGTTCAGTTTGTTTTGCGATACAAAGGTGGCCAGGAGTCCATGGTGCTTATGGAGGAGCACTTGCGGCGGCCGGCTAGGGTCACAGTCTTGGGGTCCTTGCAGAGCATGTAGCTGTGCCTGACAATGAAGGGCAGGGGGGTGAAGTGCAGGAGCATGCGCGAGATTTGCAGGAGCAAGTACAGGTAGCCGAGGTCCTTGAACTGATCCTTGATGGTGCCGTGGATGAGCACGACCATGGTGAAGCTGAAGAGCTCGTAAGTGATGATCCACAGGGTGTAGATGATCAGCCCGATGAACATGTTCTTGTCCAGGCAGAAGAGGAAGAAGCAGCTGACGATGATGGTGATAATGGACAGGCCCGTGCTGATGTCGTGCCTGTAGACCACGGCCCAGGACGAGAGCTTAGAATCTGTGTCCAGGTAGATGCTGTATTTGTCTTCGAAGCCAATGTGTGTTATCTGATTCAGCTCGAAGATGAAGAACTGGATGGTATTGAGGATAGAGAAGATGCCCGCCATCACGGCTATCATCCTGGTGTTCATTTATCCTGGACTCAGCAGGGTAAGTCCTGAAGGAGAAAATCAGGGATAAACATCAGAGGCAGGGGTTGGGGATTTAGCTCAGTGGGAGAGCGCTTGCCTAGGCCCTGGGTTCAGTCCTCAGCTCTGGAAACAAAACAAAACAAAACAAAAAAACATAAGAGGCAGAGCTAGCCCAAGACCAATTCCCCAAATCACTAGGCATAACTTGGGGATCGAGGAGCAAAGATGATCTGTAGACAGATTTTTTTTTGGGCTGCCTGCTCACAAAAAATGACACAGATTTATTATTAACTATGAAAGCTTGGCCTATAGCTTAGGCTTGTCCCACTAGCTCTTCTAACTTAACCCATTTATATGAATCCATGTTTTGCCTCAGGCTTTTTACCTCTCTTCCATCTTGCACCTCCTGCTTCCTCTCTGTGTCCTCTGGCTTGTCTGTCCCGCACCTAGATTCATCTCCCCTCCTTCTCTCTCTACCCGGAAGTTTTGTCTAACTTCTTCCTGCCTAGCTATTGATCATTCAGCTCTTTGTTAAACCAGTGAGAAGGCGCCTTGGCAAAGACGCACCTTCACAGTGTACAAAAAGGTTATTCCCCAACAATGATCCGTGGAAAGGCAGTGGGCCAAGAGTCTGAGCTGTGGTCTAGCCTAAATAGCTGGAACCACATTGTTGGGACACGGAAATGCCACTGGCCGGGGGAATCTTCAAGTAGCTTCCAACTCTGTCTCCATGCCAGCGTCGCTGTGAGGTGATGGACAGTTCCGTAGGGCGGGGAGATGAGGGGTTTGCTGTGCGGTGATCTTTCTGTATGCTGTGAATATGTATCACTCTCACTGTTTAATAAAAAAGCCGATTGGCCTGTAGCAAGGTAGAATAAAGTTAGGTGGGACAATCAAACTGAGGACTGGGATGAAGAAGGGTAGAGTCGAGGGAGATGCCAGCGAGACACCAGGGAAGCAAGGTGCTAGGAGACAGGTAAAGCCATTAGCCACGTGGCAATACATAGATTAATAGGAATGGGTTAATTTAAACGTAAGAAATAGTTGGTAATAAGCCTGAGCTATTGACTGAGCATTTATAACTAATATAAGCTTCCGAGTGGTTATTTGGGAACTGGCGGGTGGGACATTAAACGTCCATTCTCAGGCTGGGTTACAGGAGACCCTGCCTCAAAACAAAATAAAAAAAAATAACAGGGGCTCATCCATTAGGGGCTTGTGTGGTCTTATAGAGGAGCAAGGCTCAGCTACCTCTAAGTCCAGCTCCAGGGGATCCATCTTAATTTCTTTTCTATTGCTGTGATAAGATGCCATGACCAAAGCCACTTACAGAGGAGTTTATTTGGGGCTTACAGTATCTGAGGGGGAGTCCATGACCATCCTGTCATATCGGTAGGCAGGAAAGCCTGAGCAGTAACCGAGAGCTTACATCTAATCCACAAGCATGAGGCAGAGTTTACTGGGAACGGTATCCGTCTCTAGTGACGTACTGTGTTAGTTAGGGTTTCTATTGCTGTGCAGAGACACTATGGCCATGGCAGCTCTTAAAAAGAAAAACATTTCATTGGAGTGGTCCTCTTACAGTTTCAGAGAGTCAGACCGTCATCGTCATGGCGGGGAGCATGGCGGCATGCAATCAGACATGGTGCTGGCTACATCTTCATCAGAAGGCAACAGGAAGTCAACTGTGACACTGGGAGTAGCTTGAGCATAGGAGAACTCAAAGCCCACCCCCACAGTGACACACTTCCTCCAAGGCCACACCTCCTAAGAGTGCCGCTCCCTTTGGGGGCCATATTCTTTCAAATCACCACATGTACCTTATCCAACAAGGTCGTATGTGGGGATGTCGGTGAGAACGGCCCCCATGGGCTCATACGTTTGAAGAGTTGCTCCCTAGTTGGTGGAACTGTTTGGAAAAGATTAAGAGATGTGGGCTCCATGCCCAGCACTACGTAATCGTGCTGTGGCGGCACACGTTGGTAACCCTAGCACCTACTAGGTAGCCACAGGGAGATCTTAAGTTGAAGGCCATTCTTTATTATACAGCAAGTTTGAGGCTGGTCTGAGACATGAGACCCTGTCATTCCCCAGAAGGGAGCCTGGTACCCACTTCACTCCATTCCACCGCTACTCCAGTTACAACGTTGCTGTTTTTGAGATAGGGTTTCTCTATGTAACAGCCCTAGCTGTCCTGTGACTTGATTTGAAAACTAGGCTGGCTTCAAACTCAGAGATCTACCTGCTTCTACCTCTCAAATGCTGGGATTAAAGGCATGCGCCACCAAGCCTGGCTGTTTTGTGTTCTTGTTTGTTTTTAAAGATTTATTTTTAGTTGTGTGTATGCGTTGGGGACAGGATATGGGCACCAGAGTGCAGGTGCACACAGAGGCCAGAGGCATTGGGCCGTGTGGAAGTTTGGATGAGAATGGCCCCCATGTTTGAACTGGCCCTCTGTTGGTGGAACTGTTTGGAAAGGATTATGCAGTATCTTAGTTACTTTTCTATTTCTGTGATAAAAGACATCATGACCAAGGCAACTTGTAGAAGAAAGAGTTAGTTTATTGGGGCTTACAGTTTCTGAGGCTTAGTTAGAACCCATGACTTTGTGCACACTCGCCAACACTCTAGCAAGTGAGCACTGACCCAGCTCTGAATTTTCTCCTTTCTTTGTATTTTTGTTCATTTATTCTTTGTTTTCTTTTTCTCTTCTTTTTTTCAAGATAGGGTTTCTCTGTATAACTCTGGCTGTCCTCGATCTCGCTCTGTAGACCACGGTGGCCTCGAAATCACAGAGATTCGCCTGGCTCTGCCTCCCAAGTGCTGGGATTAAAGATGTGCGCCACCACTGCCCAGCCTTAAATTTTTTTAATTATTTTTTTATTTTTAATTATATGTATGTATGTCTTCATGTGGGTGTTGTAAACTGAACTCTCTACATGCCTATCCTATGAATGTGACAACCAGGGTAATTAATAGATACCTGCAAACTCAGAAGGTTGTGACACTGGCTGGTGACTGACAGCCAGAAGACAGGCGAAGTCAGTAATAACAAAGCTGAAGACAGAGCTAGACAGAGGCGGGGGCTTTCAACCATCCCGACTGGGTGGGCAGCATGTGAAGAGCACGTGGTCATCTCCCTGCTTGGGTCAGGGACAAACACATAAAGAGTTCCTGCTTCCCATAGGCTTAGCCCATAATAACCAATTAACCAGTCTCAATGGAGGTTCCTTCAAGCTTTGTTCTGTTTCTGGCATGGCCTTATACCCCCAACACACACACACACACACACACACACACACACTCCAGCGGGTTTAATGTCTTCTTCCTCCATTAGAAGCCCCTTCCAACTCTCAGGAGTTCCCTCTGGTTTTCCTCAATTTTAACTTATTTTATTTAATATTTAATCAATTTTAACCTATTTTATTTAATATTTAATCTATTTTATTTTATGCATGTGGGTGTTCTTTCTGCATGTGTGTCTGTGTACCGTGTTCATGCCTGGTGCCTGTGGAGGCGGGAGAGGGCATCAAATCCCCTGGAACTAGAGTTGTAGTTGACTGTGGGTCGCCATTTGGGTGCTGCAGATCCAACCTGGGTTCCTACGAGAGTGGCGACGGTTCCCAGCACTTCCCGTCTCTGTGCTTTCTCCTGGCCCTGGAGAAGATCTCTCTCTTTTTTCTTCCTTCTTCTCATTCTTCCTTCCTTCCTTCTTCTTTTTTTTTTAAATACAGGGTTTCATGTATCCCAGGCTAACCTTGAACTTACTATGTAGCTAAGGATGATCTTGAACTTTTTTTTCTTTGTTTTTGGTTTTTCAAGACAGGGTTTATCTGTGTAGTTTTGGTGCCTGTCCTGGAACTCTCTCTGTAGACCAGGCTAGACCAGATCACAGAGATCTACCTGCCTCTGCCTCCTGAATGCTGGGGTTAAAAGCGTGCGCCATCACCGCTGCCTGGATGATCTTGAACTTCTGATCCCTCTGCCTCCATTGTACTGGGGCTAATCAAGGGGAAGTCAGTCTTCTTGCTCAGGGTAAAGATACTTCAACAGGCCATCCTGGATTACCTCCTTACCAGTCTGAAGACTCGAGGCAAACCTCTCTCCTCTTGGCTCAGCGCACAGACATGAACTCCAGTGAGAGAAGGAAGGGGTGGATAATCACTCACAGGGAAACTTGCCTGCACTCGGACTGCTAGATTTTATTTATTTTATTGTTATTATTGAGACAGTCTCACCGTAGCCCAGGCTGGTCTAGAATTAGAAGCAAGCATCATACACACAGTTAAAGAGCCACACTTCATGACATCCAGTAGTTTCCATTCTGAGCTGAGGTGTCCTAGGTAGTATTTGCTGGTGCTTCCTGGTGTGATGGCACTCAGCACTGGTGTTCAGAACCCAGGGCTGCAGTGAAGTCACGTGATACAACTGGCGGGCACCGCCAGAAACACTTTGGATTCATTACACACTTGATTTTGAATTGATTTTTGGTAGCAATGTGTTCAGAAACACGTAATGGCTCCATGTGGGTGTTACATAACTGATGTACTGTTGCCAGATTTTCTGTGATCCTCTCCACCAGTTATGTGGCCTCGGATAGGGTAATAACCCACTGTTTAAGAATCTGGCCTCTAGAAACTCTAATCTGCACAGGGGATGAGCTGTTGGAATCTGGGCCTGGCTTCTCTCTGATCAGTACAAAATCCTTTCCAATCAGTCAGAGCAAAGACACTGCCATTGATCTCCTTCAACTTTCTCCGTACTCGTGGATCAGGACAGGGGCTCATGTGCTCCAGGTTGTCCTCGAACTCCTTATACAGCCAAGGGAGAGGCCATACAGATTGCAGGGACCAGATCAAGACAGAGCCTGAGTCGGGTGCACACCTTTAATCCCAGCACTTGGGAGGCAGAGGCAAGCAGATCTCTGTGAGTTTGAGGCTAGCCTGGTCTACAGAGTGAGTTCCAGCCAGGGCTACACAGAGAAACCTTGTCTTGAAAAACAAACAGGCCCGTAAGATTTACAGTCTGACCCTAGCAACTCATGACATCACGCATACGTAGCCAATCCAGAAAGAAGGAAGTCACACTGTAAAACTTATAGTTCAGGGAAACAATGAAATGTGTGTGGAGTCACACAGATAGGCACCTCACCCAGACTCTCCGCCCAGGATGACCTCATGTTTTTTAACTGCCATCCAAAGAGCTTCCTGTCTTCCCTGCTGAGCAGTCCCCTCTCTGGGAACATGCCTGTTGTAGCTTTTACAGCACATTTCAATAAATCCTTGGCCTCTGTCCTAGAATCCAGTAAATTCTCTTACCGCCCATACACCTGGCCTTGCTGGGGTCTCCAAAGACAACTTACCATACCTGGCTAAGCTTCCTTTTCTTCTTCTTCTTTTAATTGTTTTTGGCCTAATGTGGTGGCACATTCCTTGAACCCCAGCACTCTGGAGGCAGAGGCAGGGGGATCTCTGTGAGCTTGAGGCCAGCCTGGTCTACATAGTGAGTCCCAAGCCAGCCAAGGCTGCATAATCAGATCCTGTCTCCAAACAAAAATTATTATTTTTATCTGTGTGTATGTGTGTCTCTGTGTATGTATATGTGCACACATGTGTGCAGTGCCCACAGAAGCCGGAAGAAGGCATTCGGTTCCACTGGAACTGGAGCTGCAGGCAGTTGTGAGGTGCCCGATGTGGGTGCTGGGAATCAGACTGTGGTCCTCTGCGTGAGTAGCAAGCATTCTTTATCACTGAACCATCTCTCCAGCCCTCTTTTATTTATCCTTTTACATTTGTGTGTGTGTATGTGTGTGTGTGTGTGTGTGTGTGTGTGTGTGTGT
>CABHPQ010170273.1:11186-16186 GCA_902168405.1 Peromyscus aztecus
TGTGTGTGTGTGTGTGTGTGTGTGTGTGTGTGTGTGTGTGTGTGTTGGGGCCAGACTAGTCGCACAGAGCACATGTGAAGGTCAGAGGACAACTTTCCGGGAACCAGATCTCTTTGCACCATGTAGGATTGAATTCAGGTCCTCAGGCTTGGTGGCAAGTGCCTGTACTCACTGAACCATCCTTCATAGTGAGTAGCATAGCAATGGTCATAGCAACGAGTTTAACAGAGCTCTTTTGACTAGGCAGGTGCCTTTGACAATTCTTTTTTTCCCCCGAGACAGAGTTTCTCTGTGTAACCCTGGTTGTTCTGGAACTTGCTCTGTAGCCCAGGCTGGCCTCAAACTCAGAGAGATCCACCTGCCTCTGCCTCTGAGTGCTGGGATTAAAGGTGTGTGCCACCACTGCTGGCTGGACACTTCTTTTTTTTTTTTTTTTTTGGTTTTTCGAGACAGGGTTTCTCTGTGTAGCTTTGCGCCTTTCCTGGAACTCACTTGGTAGACCAGGCTGGCCTCGAACTCACAGAGATCCACCTGCCTCTGCCTCCTGAGTGCTGGGATTAAAGGCGTGCGCCACCACCACCCCGGCTGACACTTCTTTTTTAAAGATTTATTTTCCTTTTATATGGGTGTGTTGGTTTGAATAAGAATGGTCCCCACAGGCTCATATATTTGAATGCTTGGTCACCAGGGAGTGGAATTCTTTGAAATGATTAGAAGGATTAGGCGTTATGGCCTTGTTGGAAGAAGTGTGTCACTGGGAGTGGGAGGGGGGTGGACTTTGAGGTTTCAAAAGCCCATGCCAGGCCCAGTTCTCTCTCTGCCTGCTCCCTTTGGATTAGGATGTAAAGTTCTCAGCTCCTTCTCCAGCATCATGGGAGCCGCCATGCTCCCTGCCATGATGATAATGAATTAAACCTCTAAAACTGTAAGCAAGCTCACCACCCCATTAAATGCTTTCTTTTGTAAGAGTTGCTTTGGTCAAGGTGTCTCTTCACAGCAATAGGACAGTGACTAAGACAGGGTAAGCGTGCTTGCATGGAATGTGTGCACCATGGGTGCAGTGCCTGTTTAGGCCAGAAGAGGGCATCAGATCCTCTGAAACTGGAGTTGCAGGTGGTTGTGAGCTGCCCCTGTGTGGGTGCTGGGAACCAAACCCAGGTCCTCTGGAGGATCAGCTGGTGCTCTTCACTGCTGAGTCATGTCTCCAGCCCCTTTGACCGCTTCTTGACAAACTATGTGTGTTGGGGGTGAAACTCAAGAGAAACTAAAGAATGGTGTTGTTTGTTTTTGTTCTTTTGGGGGGCCTGCCACCCAGCTCCCAGATAAATCACACAGGGAGGCTTATTCTTATGAGTGCCCAGCCTGGCTTGGCTTGTTTCTTGCCAGCTTTTCTTAACTTTAAATTACCCCTTTTATCTTTGGCCTTGAGGCTTTTCCTGTTCTCTAACTTCTGTAAATCTTATTCTTACTCCATGGCTTGCTGTGTAGCTGGGTGGTGGGCTCCTGGAGTCCTCCTCCTTTTCTGGCTACTTCTTTTCTCCTCCCAGATTTCTCCTTTATAAATTCTCTCTGCTTACCAGTCCCACCTATCCTTTCTCCTGCCTTGTTATTGGCCGTTCAGTTCTTTATTAGACCATCAGGTGTTTTGTTGTTGTTGGTTTTTTTTTTTCTTCTTTCGAGACAGAGTTTCTCTATGTAGCCTTGGTGACTGTCCTGGATCTCACTCTGTAGACCGGGCTGGCCTCGAACTCACAGAGATCCACCTGGCTCTGCCTCCTGAGTGCTGGGATTAAAGGCGTGCGCCACCACCGCCCGGCCAGGCATTTTAAATAGGCACAGTAACACAGCTTCACAGAGTTAAACAAATGCAACATAAATAAAAGTAACACACCTGAAAATTATATTCACCAACAGAATGGTTTTTCTCATTTTATTGACGTATTTGGACTGTAACAGGAGACATAGGTAGGGTGGAGGCTAGAGAAGATACAGCAAAAGCACCCCCCCCACACACACACAGGAAAAAGGTGGACTGGGGGACTAGGACTCCCCTGAGGACCTCCCGGGTTGGAAATGGCCACCTTTAGTCATTGTAATGGGGGATAAAATTGAGAATCTTTGATTTCCGCCGTGTCGTGTCTCTGCTTCCCAAAGAGACCCGCCTATGGTAAGAGAGTATGTTGCCCTGTTTTTTACTCTGGTAGATGATTTGGGCGTGGGTGACGACAAAGTACAGACAGAAGCTGTGTAGGGACGCACGGGTCACCCAACCAAACCAGCGCATGGCTCTGACCAGAGCCACGCTGAACTCATTGGTGAGGATCTGGATGGCCAGGTTGACGGACTCGTAGGTGAAGATCCAGATGGTGTAGCTCATGAGACCCCCGTAAATCTGGGCGTACACAGAATACAGGAGGAAGCAGCTGACCGCCATGGTGGTGACGGACAGCAGGACGACGATTCTGAGGCTCCAGCAGATGAAGAATTGTCTCACCACGTTGATGCCCTGACTTTGGAGGACGTCTGTACAGTTGCCGCTCCCGAGGTGCTTCCTTTCAAAGATGAGGTGCATGTGGGTGGCCATGATGGAAAAGACCCCAGACAGCACTGTGCCTGTCTTCGCTGACATCCAGTACCATCTCTGCTGCTTCATGCCAGTGCCTCCTGTGGAGACAAGTAACCCCACGGGAATTCAGTTCTGTTCCTGCAGGAAGTGACAGACTCTCTGTCTCCATCTCCATTCCCCCCCCCCCCCCCATTGGAAGCAGAGAGAAGAAAGGAAATGGGAAATCACAGCTTTGGCTGACAAAAGATGTTGACCGGAAGTGGGGATGGGGTGGGGAAAAGGGCTGGATGGTTCCTTGTGGGTAAAGGGCTTGCAGAGGACCTGAGCTCAGGACCCATCGTAACCCCACCCCCCAACAGTGGCCTGTTTCTGTAATTCAGGTCCTTGGATGGGTGGGGGAGGGAAAGGGGTGGACACAGGTAGTTAGATCCCGCAGTTCACCAGCTTAGGCCAAACAGAGTTTCGGGTTCAGTGAAAGAACCCAGAGCCACAGTGGAGGACTCCTGATGTTCTCCACAGCCTGAAGACTGGCTCCCCAGAGTGTTCCAGAAGCGCAAGCCAAGCAAGATGTCTCCTCTCATCTTTTCTTAGCCTGGCTTCAGAAGTCCCACCGTGGCCATCCCAGCGTTCCACTCTTCGGAAGCCAGCCCCCTACGCTGGGCCGAAGACAGGGGCAGGAAAATTCCATTCTCCTGTGAGGGAGGCTTCTGTCCGCATGCAGGGAATTCTTCTGAGCTGAGTGCTGGTGATCCACACCCAAGTTTGCCAAATTGCCCAAAGAAACAAAAGCCATCGCAGCAAGGGAACAGTCACGATGAACTGACAACGTCCTGCCTTTCCCAAACTTCTCCTGGCTGACATGAAAGGCTCTGTGTGCCAAGTCCTGCTGCATCAAAATCTCCCCAAGTGCCTGACATTAATAACTGACAGTACACACACACACACACACATGCACACGCATACAAGTTTTGTAGAAAAGGGAAGAGTTCACACAGCTAATAAAACTAGAACCACATACAGTACTGTTAGAAACCACGGTATGACAGTGTGAACAGTTCGTAACTAGAAAACAGAAATCAATAAAAATACCACAGTAGGCCAGGCGGTGGTGGTGCACACCTTTGATCCCTGCACTTGGGAGGTAGAGGCAGGCGGATCTCTGTGAGTTGGAGGCCAGCCTGGGCTACAGAGAGAGTTCCAGGATAGGCTCCAAAGCTACACAGAGAAACCCTGTCTCGGAAAACAAAAACAAAAACAAAAACACCACGGTAGAACTGGGGACCCGACTCAGTCAACACAGTGTTCGCCTCACACACATGAAATCTCAGGTTCCATCCCCAGCACTGTATAAAGCCATGGTGCACAGTTGTCAACCCCGTACTTTGGAGGTGGAGGCAGGAGGATCAGGAGTTCAAGGTCACCTTTGGTGCAGAGTGACTTAAAGGGCAGTTTGAGTTAGCAGACAACCTGTCTCCAGAAAGAGAGAAAAGAAAAGTATTGGGGCCACCTTAATAGAGAAGGGCCTCGGGGCTAGAGAGATGGCTCAGTGGTTAAGCGCACTGGCAGCTCTGGACCCGGGTTCAGTTCCCAGCACCCCCATGGCAGCTCACAGCTGCCTGTAATTCTAGTTCCAGGGGCTCCGACACCCTCAGACAGATGTGTAGGCAAGACACCCGTGTACATAAAATTAAATACATTAATTAAAAGTGAAAAGAATGGGCTGAGGATGAGGCTTGGTGGGTAAAGGCGCTTTACCTTTGCCAGGCCTGACGACCTGCGTTTGATCCCAGACTATACATAAAGGTGGGGGAAGAGAAAGGACTCCACAAAGCTGTCCTCTGACCACACACACAGGCACATGTGCCTGATGTTATATACACATAAAGATAAAGAAAAATATAAAGGAAGGAATAAACTGCCACAGAGTCCCACAGTAAGGATTTTAGATTGTCAAAATGAACCTCGGTGGTAGCACACTACAGGACGGTTGACTCTTGAGATCTCCAGGACTCACGGGATGGAAGGAGAAAACTGACTCTGGGAAATTTTCCTCTGACAGTTTCCACAAGACTGCCATGGCACACATGTGCACACGCATGCCCACAAAATGAATAAAAATAAGTTTTTAAAAGACCCATTCATAGAAAACCTTGAGAGGTGACCTTGAGGATTAAATGAGCAAATACGTTTGCAAGACTCGGAAGGGTTTTCCGCCCCGGGGACACCGAGCCCGGTGCTCTTCTGTCTTCGTGCCAAGGGACAGCTCCTGGTCACTCTCTGTGTTAACTACTGTTTGTTAAGCTTCGGACAGATGCTAGTCAGTGTCCTTTTCCCTGCCCAGTTCCCTCTTTGCTAAGGAAGTCTGGTTGTGTTCAGGATGGCAAGAAGCCCAGATCCAGGCAAAATATTTGCCTTCCCAGGCATTGCCTTCAAG